>VXAB01002163.1:83337-111550 GCA_013399175.1 Odontophorus gujanensis
ATACATGGAGCCCCTGGGCCAGTCACAATATTGTTTTTGCCAGTCTTTACCAGTGAGGCTTATTTCAGCCTCCAACATGGTCAACTCTTGGGACCCCCAGTCACCCCAGAAATATAGATTAAGTCTGTCCCTTGGTGACTCGGGGGCATTAGAGTGCACTGTGCACCAGTGCCTTATATTTTTGTGGTTCTGATGTGCCAGGACATTGAATCCACACAGTCCAACACACATTATCCCTTTCCCTCACCTGGTTGGGGGCAGGACACCTCTATTTGTTACCTCCCTTGTCCTTACTGCTATTGCTGCGTCCAGCAGTCACTGGAGCAGTCACATTCTTAGAAGTTCACCCTGGTGGTTAATCTCCATCTCATAACTCTTTTACCTGTGTTTGAAGTGCAGGAGTGGTTTTTTATTCCACTTCTTCATATCTTCTCCATGGTCACATAGGTAACACCACAAGGCAATACTGTGGTCACTTGCTCGAGCAGGAGAACATCCTCTTTCTGATAGCTGAGATGTTGCTGTTTTGGGAATCCTGGTTCCCATCAGGTGTATTCAATATCACCACGGATCCATCAGTTCCATTAGAAGAAAGCATGGTGGACAGTTCATCCATTATATTGCTCTCCATTCTTTCAGTTACTTTTGCAATGGTTGAAACACAAGTTCATACAGAGGTTAAATGTAAGTCAGTTTCTTGAAGTTTATTAATCGGTTTATTTATAAGAGTGTCTTCTTTCTCCTCTGCCATACATTGCTGTTAAAGTACTAGCATTCCCTTCTGGTGCAGTCCTTGTGAATATACATCACGTATTTGGTGTACACCTGACTCTCTCAGGACCATACTCTTGGTCTGGTTCATCATGAATGAATGCAGGGTTATGTAATACTTCCACCACAACATGTTCTCTCAAATAATGGATGACTCTTTTCCATAGCAGTCCATGTCTTTTTCTCAGGCATCAGATCATCTCTGAAGGAGTATTTTCATTTCACAACTATCAGCATCTGGTTCCAGAGAGTGAAGGGTCTATCCTGGCATGTAGTAATGCTGCTATCAATAGCAGAGGCCCTGGCAATGCTACTCAACTGGCGAGCTTCCCTACCATCTAGCCACATATCTAGTAACCAGATGGCAATAGGTTCATTTGAGTGGCATGTAAAGTCTTTTTTCAAACCTCAAATTCCATTCAATTTCAGAGGTCAAGTAATAATGGTGACGATGTCTTTCTCACCTCCTACTCTGCCAGGAGGTACTTCCCTCCTAGGTGTTGGTGACCATGATCTTGCTGAAGGTCTGTCTGGAAAGCTGAGACCTCAGAGCCACTCCTCTGGACCTCTTTTCTCCTCTTCTCCTACAGTGCCCAATTTCTCTACTTTCTCCTCTTCTATTCTACGGGAGCCAAGACTTTTTTCATTTAGAATGATTACCCAGATAGTAAAGAGACCATCACTATAAAGAAGAATGCTCACTTGTCTCCAAAAATTGAGGCTTGCAAAGGAAACNAAGAATGTTCACTTGTCTCCAAAAATTGAGGCTTGCAAAGGAAACTCCACAATGGAGGGATCTCCAACAAGAGAGCCTTCCCCAGTGGTGGTCAGCCCTTAAATGTGGTCTGGGAGAGGTGGAGCCAGACTCCACCCCTTACAGTCACACAGGTGAATTGCCTTCACCTGTGCTCCCACAGCTGACTCAGTGCTTGCCTCAGGTGATCAATCAGTGTCTCAGGCTGTGATTCAATAGTTCCCATACATACTCTCAGTCTCTTTATGTATCTAGTGACTATATTGTTCTCAGTTAAACTGATGTTGAATTTCCTAGCCACTATTTATTCTGCCAGTGGGAAACAAAACATACAGAAATAACCACGGAAATTGTGACATTAGCTTTGGCATAACATTCAGAGGCTGTTTAGTCCTCTCATGCTTCTGTCTTTGGTCCTTTTTGGACTAAGCCTTTCACATCCCCTGGTAGTGTTTGTGAGAACACCATCTTGAATCTGAGTGATATAATTTATATCTGTCTATAACCACCTCTCTTACAGACCTATCAGCATAGTTTACATTTGTTAATTTCTGTTATAATACCTCCTTTGACTATGTCTACGTTGTGGGGCAAATAAAATTTAGGCAAGCCTTATTTTGGTCTCATCTGGGTACATATGAGCTAGGTTTGATCTGGAGGCCTTTATAACAACATCACGTCTACTTTGCAGCTGAATTGCTAAGACATAGAAAAGATAGGAAAGAATTACATGAGAGAAGGTGGTCCATTACAGTGTGCAATTACACAGCTATCTTGCATGGTCCATTTTGGATAATATCTCTAAATAAGAATTTCAAATGCAGGACAGTAGTTTCTGTAATAATATTTTGGAAGATTAGACAATTTGTCTCAGTTACAGAAATTTCTGGAGTGCAAAGGCATATTATCTATGACCTCAATTGAATCCTGAATATATACTTTCCTCCTGTTTCCCAGGACTTGCAAAAGACCATGTCTAGTGCAACTTTATTTGTCTCTCACATTTCAGTACACGCTAATTTTCCACAATAAACAAAATGTTTCTTCAACAGTTAATGAGGACCTATTAAGAAAGCAGGGAACCATTTGCAGTTGCTACAGAAATAAGGATTTTTTTCCCCCCAAACTAATATTAATAAAACAAAAATTCTGTTCTAAAAGGTTGGCTTGTAATCCAATGTGCATGATTACACTTTATAATTACATTTGTAGGAATCAAAGGATAGCAACATGTTAATGTACTAAATTAATCTTAATGCAGTAAATAGTTGCTGTTTTANCAACTATCAGCATCTGGTTCCAGAGAGTGAAGGGTCTATCCTGGCATGTAGTAATGCTGCTATCAATAGCAGAGGCCCTGGCAATGCTACTCAACTGGCGAGCTTCCCTACCATCTAGCCACATATCTAGTAACCAGATGGCAATAGGTTCATTTGAGTGGCATGTAAAGTCTTTTTTCAAACCTCAAATTCCATTCAATTTCAGAGGTCAAGTAATAATGGTGACGATGTCTTTCTCACCTCCTACTCTGCCAGGAGGTACTTCCCTCCTAGGTGTTGGTGACCATGATCTTGCTGAAGGTCTGTCTGGAAAGCTGAGACCTCAGAGCCACTCCTCTGGACCTCTTTTCTCCTCTTCTCCTACAGTGCCCAATTTCTCTACTTTCTCCTCTTCTATTCTACGGGAGCCAAGACTTTTTTCATTTAGAATGATTACCCAGATAGTAAAGAGACCATCACTATAAAGAAGAATGCTCACTTGTCTCCAAAAATTGAGGCTTGCAAAGGAAACTCCACAATGGAGGGATCTCCAACAAGAGAGCCTTCCCCAGTGGTGGTCAGCCCTTAAATGTGGTCTGGGAGAGGTGGAGCCAGACTCCACCCCTTACAGTCACACAGGTGAATTGCCTTCACCTGTGCTCCCACAGCTGACTCAGTGCTTGCCTCAGGTGATCAATCAGTGTCTCAGGCTGTGATTCAATAGTTCCCATACATACTCTCAGTCTCTTTATGTATCTAGTGACTATATTGTTCTTAGTTAAACTGATGTTGAATTTCCTAGCCACTGTTTATTCTGCCAGTGGGAAACAAAACATACAGAAATAACCACGGAAATTGTGACATTAGCTTTGGCATAACATTCAGAGGCTGTTTAGTCCTCTCATGCTTCTGGCTTTGGTCCTTTTTGGACTAAGCCTTTCACATCCCCTGGTAGTGTTTGTGAGAACACCATCTTGAATCTGAGTGATATAATTTATATCTGTCTATAACCACCTCTCTTACAGACCTATCAGCATAGTTTACATTTGTTAATTTCTGTTATAATACCTCCTTTGACTATGTCTATGTTGTGGGGCAAATAAAATTTAGGCAAGCCTTATTTTGGTCTCATCTGGGTACATATGAGCTAGGTTTGATCTGGAGGCCTTTATAACAACATCACGTCTACTTTGCAGCTGAATTGCTAAGACATAGAAAAGATAGGAAAGAATTACATGAGAGAAGGTGGTCCATTACAGTGTGCAATTACACAGCTATCTTGCATGGTCCATTTTGGATAATATCTCTAAATAAGAATTTCAAATGCAGGACAGTAGTTTCTGTAATAATATTTTGGAAGATTAGACAATTTGTCTCAGTTACAGAAATTTCTGGAGTGCAAAGGCATATTATCTATGACCTCAATTGAATCCTGAATATATACTTTCCTCCTGTTTCCCAGGACTTGCAAAAGACCATGTCTAGTGCAACTTTATTTGTCTCTCACATTTCAGTACACACTAATTTTCCACAATAAACAAAATGTTTCTTCAACAGTTAATGAGGACCTATTAAGAAAGCAGGGAACCATTTGCAGTTGCTACAGAAATAAGGATTTTTTTCCCCCCAAACTAATATTAATAAAACAAAAATTCTGTTCTAAAAGGTTGGCTTGTAATCCAATGTGCATGATTACACTTTATAATTACATTTGTAGGAATCAAAGGATAGCAACATGTTAATGTACTAAATTAATCTTAATGCAGTAAATAGTTGCTGTTTTAATCCTCTCTAGAAAGCAAGTCCTGGATATTATGGAGCTTTCTTATATCCTCAAAGAACAACAGACAATATGTGAAATTTGAATGAGGCTTTTGAACAAATAGAGCACTTCGTATTTAAGAAGGGTGCTTTGAACACATCAAGTTTGAAGTATAACAGCTTTGAACGGATAGTTTGTTGCAGTTTTCAGTGGATGTTACTGTTGAAGTCTCTGAATATGATGCTATTCAACCTAAGAATACAAAAGCATTGCAGCTGTTTAGAAAGGTAGCAGCAAAGCTTTTTGTCTCTGAAAACTACAGGAACTGCAAGCTATACGTTCTGCTTCGGATGAGATATGGCTTCTGTTCTTCCCAAATCACAGTGCAATATTGGTATGCATGCTAGTATCTTACAGTGTGGCTTCGTTTCAAGAATAAAGGAAGAATTCACCACAATCATTTATTTATCAATTTATTTCACATTCCTATATTGTTTTGGCATGCCTGTGAAACCAGGAGCTATAGAGACGTATATGTTGACATACATTTTAGTTTCTTATTAGCTTCATAGATGATTTGTTTTACCTGCTGATGGTGTTCAATGGATGTCCATGGGCATCGGAACAGAGATTTAACACTGCAAAGCAGGTGAAATGCTAGCACAGACATTGGTGAAGACTCTACAGAAAGTACTCTAGAAAAACTTGGCGTAGCTGATCCTATTTTGGAAGCAAACACAGTAAATTGAGATTCAAAGCGATATTGAACATGGTATGTCCTATATCCAATATTTTATTGGAACCACACAGTTGGGGAAAAAAAAAAAATCAATAGTTCTGCAGTGCATCATGTTTCTTCCGGAGCTTATGATGAAAATATGACTTATGGCCATAAATCAGATATAAGATGAGGAATTACTTTTACCTATGTTATTGTATAACTACTGATTGATTCTTTTCCTTTCTGCAGATTAATACCATGTTTAGGGTTCAAATTTCGGAGTGTGTACTTACCATCTAGACCAAGATACACTGGAAAGCAATACAGAGTTGTGTTCTACCCGACCTAAAGTTTGTGAAGGTCACTTCAGAGTCATAGACAGTAGCAGAATTTTGTTATGAAAGAGAATGTCTTTCTTTTATCCGTATTTGAGAAGCTGGGGGTTTTGGAATGCATTGCTCTTATGAGAACTGGAGGAGAAAAAGAAGACAAAATTCATGGAACAGTATGTAAAGGTGAAGACCCCACCTTGCAAGTGAAGACTGGCTATAACCAGATTAAAAAAATTGTTTCTTTGTCCCTGGGTACCCCTTTGGCCTATTTTTATTCCTTTCTTTGGTTGTAACAGCTGGTTTCATGGTAGTTCATTTTCTCTCCCTCCAGACTCCATAGCTGTCAGATGAACAATTACATTGTATACTGGTTTCATGTTTTCCCATTACTATTCCACTGACTCTGTTTCCTGGCCTGCAATTATCTACCAGCAACAGCAATGAAGAGGAACACCCAAAATGAGAAATCGCACTATTCCTCAGCTAATGTAAAAAAATAAAAATAAAATATCTCCTTGTCTTCAAGCAGGAGGAAACAAAGCCAATGCTATTACACAACACCTAAGAAAACAAGCATGCACTGGGAAAATAAATAAATAAACCCCAGTGTCAGGAGTTTGTGCCAATCCAAGGGCAAGAAATGAGCTAATATACATAACAATTAATGCTAAATCCCTTCTCCATTATATTTCAAAGTGGAGAATAAAAGTAGCAAAGGTCACTGAAAAAACAGCAGCCTTGTTTCACTTCCCAAAAGGCTGTTGTAAAGTTCTAAACTGTCCAACAGCACAGCTAGAGTGAGGGAAAAGAAGAAAAAAGTTAAACCATCAAGGGAGCAGGGATTTGGGGGTGGAGGGGGGTGGAGAGGGAAGTGTTTCTATTTATTAAGCAGCATTAGTGATTGCCATCATTAAATGCTTGAAGTTACTGCACTTCTCCAAAAATATTTACCACTTCATATATTTATATTCATATATATATTTATAAAACTCAAACATACTCAAATATTTACGCATCATTCCTCAGTTTAATAAAATGGAATCTTGCTATAATGTCTGTAGCATTTTCAAGAAAGTTGGTTAATTATTTCTTGACGAAGCCAAATAGATAGATATTTGTATTCCCTCCTGATGTACCCTCCATTAATTCTGATGTTGCCTCAAAACTGAATTAAGCTTCAAGCTTCCTCATTTGGAGTATTCCTCAATCCAGAGCCACAGATGCCTAGCTCATCACTGTGAATTATACTGCCTACATTAAGAAGAATTTAATTGCCATTGATACCCTTTAAAAGAAGCTTTCCTAATGTATTTATACAGAGGTTATAACATCAAAAGTTTCTCCCATTATTAAAAAAAATATAAGAAATTTGAATGATTCTACAACCCTTCCCATGCATTTACTTCCAGTGGTCATTAGGGAAAAAACTGCTAAAACTGATTATTTTCCAGGACAGGAAGAACTGTCACTGAAAAATATCCATGGTGTATGCACTCTTCTATTAGCAACACACACAAAAATAAATAAATTAAAATGTAGCTGATGAATAAATAATACAAAAAGCAAAAGAGTATACTTTTGAGTTAAAGTTCATTCACTTACCCTAGGTTCATTTTAGCATCTTGATCACATTTTGCAGACTCTGTTTCACAAGCATATGATTTATCAATGCCCAGAGGAAAGTGTGTTTCAGCACCCCTGCTTCAGGAGTATTCTAGTCAGGGTGCATGTGAAGAGGACACGAGGATAGGGCATGACGTTGTCATGAGAAAGAACTGATGTGTATGTCAGAGAAAGTGTGCTTTTCCTGTAAGGTGAATGTATGTAAAACCAATCTCTGTATTAATTCATCAAAGTCTAGATTTTTATTTTTCCAGGTTTTGTATTTTCTGTCCTTTGCTGACGCATTCCTCTACCTTTGTAAAATCCCATCCCCAAAACAGCATCAAATCCAACTTGTGAGACATTCAAATTACAATTTAGACAACTAGTTTGGAGACTCTGCAGCTTGAATACGTCACTCTTGGCAGTCTAACATCTAATATTCTCTTAAATTACTATTTCCTACTCTGATGACTTGAGTCCTGTTATTCCATGTCCATGTTACACCATCACACCATGTTATACTGAAAGCTTACATAAAAAAAACTGAAGTTAGAGGACACTGAAAATAGAAAGCACATCTCCAACCAATTCCCAAAACACTATCAGGTCTTTATCAGTGAAATACCAGTAATGAAACAAGTGCTGTAAACTTCAAGGGAGGTGTACAAACATCAGTACTTACTAGTTTCATTCCTTTTCACATCTCGTAACATCTCTTCAGCACAGCAAAAATCAAAGGAACCTGTGTTGTGGCTTCTTACAATGTACAGAACAGGGTAAACCAGAGAGATTTCAATGCGCATAGGCAACAAATTCCTTCTGTAGAGGGGAGAACACTCAGTTTAAGAACAACACTTACAAAAAAACACAACAAAGGTATTTATTCCTCAAAATATGCAGTTGCATTATTAGTACAGACTGAGATAAGAGTTATCTAGATTTCACTGTACAATAAATGTGTCTTTGAATTTGCAGGCAGACACTGTGAAAGGAAATATATCTTAACAAATGTTCTCCATCAATACATGTCCTTGAACAGCAATTGAAGATAATTTTTTTTTAATAATATTATATATATTTCCTAATAATGATTCCTCCTCTTCTCCGAGGCAAACATAGGGTTTTCAGCAGAGGAGAATGAAAAAGCATGGAGAAGGGATGGTAACTCTTGATTTTCAGTGTGAGATAAGTGCTGGCCAGCATTGTATTTTCGTTTCTCCAAAATGCACACAATGCTTTAACTGTTGACTTTTATTTTATTTTAAATTAAAAACTGGAACAAAAGTTATTTAATTCTTAAGAACAATGAACCCTGAAGCATTTCTGGCCAATATCAATAAGCACTATTGACATTTTTTCTGAATTGATCAATAGGGGAATAGTCAACAATGTTGAAATTTACAGTAATGATATCAAAGTAGCAAGTTAATAACAGCAAATTGTTCTCTTCCAGATTTTTTTCTACCTGGAGATTTAGACTTAAATGTCTGACACTCATTTATAGTCTTTTAATAGTCAGAAATAAATCTAGCAAAAATAACTAAAACTAAACTAATGTTTTATTTTTGAAGGAGAATCTTATATCTGTAAGCACAATTATGCAGTTCATAGAGTACACTACACGAAATGCATTATATGTTTTGTTCTGATGTTTTGTTTTTTTTCAGAACAAAAACTAAGTTTTTTTTCTGTGATGTATCATGATTTTTGCAAAGGATAGAATCATATAGCAAGCCAATTTGCTACACACCAGGAAAAATCTTGTTGGACAAAGAACAAAGAGGGTCAGTTTGCACTGAAAATGCAATGAAGCAAAATTTTTATTTATCTTAATACAAGATACCTTTTTTTTCCCCATACTATGGTTTAAAATCCAAAGTCTTTGATTTACTTTATTGAGCAGGTTCTAAGTGAAGGATAAAAGTGTATCTTACCATGTAATAACAAGCTGCTGCACCTAATCTTTACCACGTTAATTGCTTTGTATACACTCTCACCCTGTGATAAATGTGAGTTCTATAATCACCATTCTGAATTCTTGTTTTATAAATTTACAATATATTTACAGAAACAACAATAAGCTTATATCTTATACTGTTATTTATTTTCTGACGTGTTCTTAGCATGTGAGTCAACAAATAACCTGCTTAAATATTTGAATTGTTGGGAGATGAGAGCAAGGATGTTTTTCTTCCTTGTTTTGGAAAAAAGAACTGGTACTGTGCTTTGATACCACTGCTTGAGGGTATTATTCCTACTTGCAGCCTAAGGCCTTTATGCATCATTGAGCAGACTTCATTTGGCATCTGTTCCAATCCCAGAAAATACAGCAATAAAGCAACAGTGCTTCAAAGTATATGTATTTTACTATTATTTCAGATGATTTGTCATCCTCCATGATGAAGTTTTCCAAAAGGAAATAAGTAATTGAAACAGGTCATTTACTATACTGTAGTATTTCTATATTGCAAGAAAAGCTATGCAGGTTTTATTTTGATTTGTTTGGGTTAGTTGCATGATGACAAAGCTCCTTGGAAATTCAAAAAAGGAGACAAAGGAAGAGAGAGACAGAGGGAGAAAGGATTAGATAAATGTTTGTTATAAAGCCAATGACAAAGCATTTAGATTCTATTCAATTTATATATATGATTTATACCAGTAGCTTACTTACTGTCATCACAGTAACTGAAGTAAGTTGTGGAACACAAATTTTGAGCTCAGTTATCTAGAAAAGGAAGAAAATGCTCAAACTCATCAAACTCAAAGTTTAAAATAACAAGACTAAGTTCTGCCTGGTTGTTTCAGGCTGCGTCAGTTGACCTGTTGGGATGAAATAAAGTGTTGTTTAGAATAATAAAGAATACCAGATTTATCCATATTTTATTTAACTGCCTATTGGCTAAAGCTGAGTAAAGTAAAAATGGAGTTGTTACTTACAGCTTCTGTCTTCTTTCATTGAAACTGATACAAAATGAAATGAATAATTAACATCTGAAAAGAAAAAACAATCCCATCCTATTTACCTTTTATTTAAAATGATTTTCTTTTCTTTTCCTCTTCTAATCTGCAATGAATGCCATACAGTAAGATATATAACATTCATATACATGTGCCACTATTCTTAAGCACATCAGGTGGGCGAGGTGTTCTAGAAAATCAACACTGCAGGAAACACAACTTCTGCTCTCCTAGTGGATCTTTTTGTGCAGGCATAAATAGCCAGATATTTGCTTATAAAAATGATAACTGTGTTCTGCAGTTTTACAGGTTTCCTTCGCAAGAAAAAACATGCCTTACAAGAAAAACCAGATTTCTTTCCTTCATTTTCTTGTTTTTTCCACCCCAGAAATTACCACAAGATTGGGGGAAAAGAGCAATGGAAGCTATTAAGAACTTCCAAGTATTCGTATTCTGCCTGAGAAGGCCACATCAGTGGTGAAGGAAGGATGGTGGGTATTTTTCACTTGGCTTTGTTTTTTTTCCTCTTGCATAGGTTTTTATCAGCTTAGGAGAAATTTAAGGGATTGAGCTCGAAGACGTCTTCACACAGTGCTAAGCAAACATGGGCTTAATAGAAGGGAAGAGATATAGCACAGTTTAAGTGAAGTCTGTACTACAGAATATCTAGTTAGGTGTGTGGTTTACTTCAGAATGCACCGTTAGCTAGGGTCACATTGTTAGATATGAACTAACAGGTCCACAACAGCCCTTAATATGTGGTTCTGATCATAATGAAAAGGACTAATGACCTGTAGCCCTGAGTTAAGCACAGTGAGGACCAGCATGGAGGTAGTGTAACTGTGAGAATTTCAACCTTAAATTTATTATTCCATATAGTAATCATTGCTTTTGTCAGCCTTACAAGAGGAGCTGAGAAATTTCAGATTTTATACTTGAGAGGAAAAAAAAAAACAAAAAAAAACAATAAGGGATTGAGTAAGGGATTTCTGTGTAGTTTCAGTAATAAAAGTGTCATTCTCATTACATAAGGTGGTTTTCAGGTTAACCTGGGACTTTGAATTTCTATAACGCATCATTCTCACAAGGGTATTAAGTTTAGAAAGAGAAATGGTGGCATAGAGGTATATTGGATGAAAAAGACATTCTTTAGCTCAGTATTTTTCCTCTGTAGAACTATCCTAAAAAGCTTTGGAGATCCTACCAGAAAAAAGAACCTACACAGCGTATCTAGGCTGTTTTGATAGCCATAGTTAATGATTCTAGAATTAGTCCTTGTAAAGACCCACAAATACTTGCGCAAACAATTCAACAAACAGCTGCACAAAAGCTGTGATGTCTTTGTGGCATATTTGCCACAGAGACTTGTCTATTTAATCACCTAAGTTAGAGCTCAGTCAGCTAAAATAACATTACAAGTACCTTCAAATTTCCTCTGAACGAAATATACTGAAAAGTCCTTCTTGTGTGGGTCATTTATAACCTAATGAAAGTTGATGTATTTGAATATGCTTTCTTTAGGCACATCATTAGATTTTATTAATTTTTAGAGGGACTAGACTAATGATTATAGTGATAAATATGAGAGTAGCATTTGCAAGACTGATGCTTCAGTAAGCAAGCTTTAGAAAAACTGCAAACCCATGCAATACACTAATAAGGCACCACCTGCCTGACTCCCATGGGCCAGCTGCATGCTCCAGTGATTTTCCAAGGTGGATATGATGTTAACTGCATGGCAGAGAGCATGCTGGGGCCATCACACAGAGAGGAAAGCAGCGATCCATGTCTTTGTTGTAGTAGAAAGAAAACAAAATAAGAAAAATGAAGTTTCAAGTCTATGTGACTACCCATTTTCACCCTTGACACTGTGTTGGGCACATTGTATTATTCTAGAGCTAATGGAGTTCTCTGAATTCTATTTGCAAATCAGCTTTAAGAAAGAAAGATTGCAGGAGCCTGGGCATAGCCAGATGAGTGGGACAAACCAATACAACATTCAGATAGCATTTTAATGCTTGAATTTCATGCTTTTGAAGCTGTTAGACACCTGCTGCTGCATCAGCATTTTAAAATGTGAAGGGAGGAGAAATAGCATTTTTTCTTCTCTTGCCAAGTAGCTGCTGATATTCACCTTAGTAGCAATTTCTCCATTCGCATCAGTAGAAAATTATTTGAGGGAATATCTTTTTCAGCATTCTCTTTAAGCTAAGGCAAGGCATTGAATTTTCAAACAGCAGACAAATTACTTTGAGTTCTACAGTTTAGTTTAGGTTTTATAGAGAAATTAATTTGCATTAGAAGCAGGTTGTTACAAGTAGTTTCTTTTGGAAATGAGCTTTGGAAAACATCTGTACACAGTGAATCTCTTCACCAGAGAATGAAGAACTGTGCTCTGCTCATAGACAGATGGAGGTATCAGTGAAAGCATCCCAGAGACAGGCTACCATAAGAACTGGGCTCTGAGACAGCTGCTAGGAGAATCCAGGAGGAATGTCTGCCCCTCCACAGGGCTCTGGTGACCAGTCTCTCAACTCCCACCCTGGCTAATGTCCCTGTCACTCCACAAGCTTCCTTGTAACCCTGACACACAATTTACCCTAGCAGCAGGAGACAGTACAGAGGAATTGTCCAGGAGTTGAAGTAGTTGTGTTAGATCACTGAAAGGTTGACTAAGTCTTTTCAGGAGGGTTGTGCCCTTATCTCTTCCTGGCACATGAGGCCTTTATTCAGATTGAAAATCTGACCAGAACTCATTGACCTAGTAATTGGGTGGTCATTTAAAAATGAAAATGCCAATGGGATTGCTGAAGTACAGCAATAAATTAGCTATCTTTACAGGGACTTACCAAAACATAACTGTTACCTGTCATCTTCGGTTACTAACAAACTGGAAAGTTATCTGATTCCTCATGTGGAGTAGAAAATATTAGTTCTCTTCAAGATAAAAATAATTAAACAAAATAAAGAAGTAACATACTGAACATCACATTTTCTCTTGTCTTTAAAGATCAAAAGATCCTTAAAACAGAACTATCAGTCATTTTTCACTTGAACTTGAGTGCTTTTTTAAAGTTTGTCCAAATTAAAGAACTTGGTGCTATATTACAAGATAAAGATAATTCTCCATAATGGGAGAGAGGTAGAACAGTAACCTGCCTTCATTCATCATATAATTTCAAAAAAAATTCTTGAAAACTGAACTGGACAGGAGGCTGTTCTGAGTTTTACACCTGCATATATATACAGAACACAGATATATACATACACAACACCTACACGGCTCCCTCCCCCTCCCACAATGGCTCCACTGTTCCACTTGGTTTGTATTTTATATAAAGGATCAAGTATTTATATGAATGAATCTAGTGGTCTCAGTCGAGATCTGCATTCCATTTCATCCCAAGGCTTCTTGTCCTTGTTTATATAGAAAAGAGAATTTTTTCTCTTCTATTCTTATAGAAGAAGAAGACATACAAAAAAAAGTAAATGATCTCTCTACTTTACAGACAGGCAGCTGAGGTATAAGGAGAGTGATACACTTTGTTATTAGTTATTATTGGCATGTATGTTTAATATCTATACAGGAATTAGACAAAACTCCATGTGTTTCAGTCCAGTTTTTATAGCTTGCGATAACAACTTCCTATTTGTGTAGGCTACATATGATACCTACCTGAATATACATACACAACTGATATTCCCACATGAATGTAATCACACTCAAATCATGTGCATAAGGGATTTTGGACAGCTTATTTCCAGGAGTGAGGAGAACTAACCCAACTGATGAAGTTGAATTTCATTACACAAGGAAAATCCAAAGATTTAGAGTATCTAAAGCGTGACATTTGAAAAGATGCAGGTTTTTATACCAATTAGCCTGACATTCAGCTCTGCATAAAATAGAACAATGAAGTTCATGACGCTCAATAACACAGAATTAAAAACTAAAGTATAATTGATGTTCTTCAATGTAGTTTAATGGAAAGTAACCTTGCCTAACAAGGTTCTTCCGAACTAAAGGAAAATATACAACATAAGAAATTTGAATACAACAATGTTGGTAACCAATTCCGAAGTCTAAACTTATTAAAAAAAAAAAAAGAAAACAAACAAACAAACAAACAAAAAACCATATATGCTAAAGTCTACTCGAAGAATTCTGCAAATGAAATAAAAGCAGTAACTGAAATGTCATGTTGCGAGTTTTACACTGTCCAGTTTTTTGTTTAAAGGAAAATTGAAAAGTAAATCAGAGCCTAGGTATGTCAGCCTTGGAATGAGATAGTAGAGGCAAGAGAAGTGCATATTGGACACAACAGTAGTGTCTTTAAGAAATGAATTGAGATTTTCCTTGAAGAGTGAAACTGAAAGTTCACGCTTACAATTTGGGAAACTTCTGAGTCTAATTGTGTTTCACATTATGTTTATAATCTTTATCACTCCACAACATTTGTTCCTGTGTGACTGGAAAGTATTCAAAATCTCGTGCTTCAGATCTTCATTCATTACTGTTGTGTTTTTTTGTTTTTGTTTTTGTTTTGTGGGTTCAGTTGAAAATTGATAATAATACAAGAAAACAGTCCATTTGTCACTAAAACAAGAGACCTTGGATATTACCTGCATATGAAATCCCCAGATAGCAAGTCAGTGTAGCTAGTCTTTAATGATCATGACATTTTGGACTCAGCAGGAATCTTACCCCATGGTAATGGTACAAATTTGAAAGGAGAAGGAGAATGAGGGAAAGGAAGCGGATAAAAAGATCCATTATCTAAGGCATGGGAAAGAGGCTGACTGCCAGGTCATTCATACTAATAACCCCTTGCTGTTGCTAGATATGACATGTAGTGCCATCTCAACCTCAAAGGCTGAAATGCATTAAACTAAAAAGAGTCATTTGGATTGCACAAGTAAAATTTAAAGGGCTATGGTATACATGAGATTGTGTTAAGGGGTACAAAGACCTCTTAAGTTTCATTAGATCTAATAATTTGGATATTGTAAAAAAAATGTACTGAAAAAATCTAAGCAAATTCATCTTTAATCATTTTAAACATTTTGATCTTCTGATTGACAACCTTGCAACTGACAGTAATATTAAGAACACATGTGATATATTTCTCCACATCTTTAAACTGTACTCATGGATAAACTACATTTATAAATTCAATGCGCTAAATTATTAATTAATAGATTACTTTCATACAATAGCTGCAGAATTTGGATGTTAAATGTACTATAGCAGAAGACTGTCACAGCAATAATGAGGGGTAACTGATCAAAACCATTTTGTAAGTCTTGGTTAATAGCTTTCCCTTCATATCTGTTTCATGTCTAGACATCACTGGTATACTGAAGAGTCATCTGCCCAAACTCCATGGCTCTCCACATCACATAGTAAGTGTTAGAGATTAAAGATTCATTCATTAAGCTTTTTCCTCCAAGGGATATAGGCAATTTCTATAATCTTCTGGGAGAGTTTGGTGATGATATTTTGTCAATATGTGATAAGGTAGGGTTAAACTGCTTTTCTCACTGCTGCTTTTCAGTGTATATCTGTTTAAAGTAATAGCTAAAGGGTTGTATTACTCAGACTTGGAAACAGAGCCACAGACAAATCCATCACTCCTAAGCCAAAGGCTGAGAGACACGAGAAGTACTCTTACATTTTTCAGAGGGTTAAAAGAAAGAAACCGTGCACAGGGTTTGTTCTAATCATGCAGTGAAATTGCTTATGAAGCTTCACCCAGAATCTGTAAGTACAGACACTTGAAACTGCATGTCATTTAATTTGAAATGGGGCGTAATTCAGACTAGCACATTCTGGTTGTCAACCACCAGTGAAATGAACTCTACATTTTAATATGCACAGAAAAAAAGAAAAAAGAATTTGCCCTGTGACGAACAGCCAAAATGATCTAATCTTTAGAGTTTAGTAAAATCACAGAGATACACTGCATCGAAGAGTTTACCTATGACACTATTTGCTTTGGTTCTTCTACATAGAAGAAAAAATACATTCCAATTGGATTCAAGAATAACAATTAAAACATTATAGACTTGGGACAGAGTAATATCTTCAAATACTGACACTAGCTTTGTTAGTATAAACTGTTGTAGAGATCAAACCAAAATATACATGACAACATGCAGCAGTAATGCTATTAGAAAAATAGCAATTGATGTAGTTTTCTGTGAGTTTCCATTCTTAATGAGAACTTGAGGAAAATTAATAAAACTCATAAAACTACTCATGTTCTGTATAAAAAGATACAGAGAGGTGGTCCTAGCAGATGTGAAAACGGAGCACTTTGTAAGAAGAAAACCCATAAAATTTAAATATAAACATGCTTCTCATTTAATAGATGAGGAAAAAAGTGTGACTATTGTGTATTTTAGCACAAATTAGGGAGATAAGATCAGCAAAAAGAGCATAAACCCTGCTGAGAGTGTTTGAGAGCTGATGTCATGGATCACAGTGCAGTAGCTCTGTTACAATTCTATTATACAGATGTCTTTTAAAATGTGTATGACAAACATATTTGATGATTCATTGTACATAAAGATGGATTCTTGAATTTATACAACTCCAATGACGTCTGTGTTGACCCATTAAGTAAATACATTTATTGCAAAGAAAAAAAATACTACTTGTGAAAATGGAAGAGAAAGATCCAACAAAGCAGTCACTGAATACATTGAACACAAACAACAGAGTTCATACACAACTCTTCATTCTTGTTTGCATAAATACAAAACCAGTAGTACACAAAGCAGAAATGGCAACTGCAAAATGACCTTTGTCTAGGACTGAAAAGTAACTCAAGGCAATCTCATGGTCAGCAAAGACCTTTTGGACAAAATGAATCATATAACTCAACACAGAATTCATTTGTCTCCCCCAGATCTGACTGTGCATCCTTGGGAAAAGAGTAGATAAGCACACTAGCATGGTCAGCATGACCTTATGGGGAAACAAAATTGTATTATACCTAGATTTTATTAGTAGTTTATCAGCTAAGTCTGAGCATACCATGTCAAGTCTGAAAACTCATAGTGTGCTTAATTCATTTGATACACAAGCTTGAAAGACAAATTCACAACCTTCTTTGTAAAAATAAAGGAAGAAAAGTCTATGGTTGAATACTGAACGCAACTGATCAAAAGCTTCTCAGAATTCAAGGAGCTGTCGAAGATCAAAGTGACAAAATTGAACCACTTTCTCCAAACAGTTGCAGTTCTACTTAGGCCCTTGCAAGCAAATACACAAGCACAAGTATCAGATTTTTCACTTGCATCCTGAAACCTTATCATTAAACTCCTTCACATATGAAGGGGAATGTTCTCTATGCTCAGGATCAAAATTAACTGAGAACTGACATTGCTCAGTACTCAGATATTTAGGAATTCAGACTTGAACTGAAAGGGTAATCAGAAAGTCTTAATTACTTAATTTAAAATTAGATGTGTGATAATGCTTCAAGGACTGAATTTAGTGATACCTGTTTGAACTCCTTAGTATGGGAGGAAGAAAAGACGAAGAAAGCTCTCTCACTCCAAATACTTGCACTTATTCACAATAGAGGTGGTCATGAGTTTTCTGTCACTATCAACCTGAAGTAGATTTAAAGAGCCAAAAAAGCCCACATTCTATTACAAAGTCTTCCACACTTTTCAAAAAAGCAATCTGCCGTGTACTAAATTGAAAGAGCTGTCTGATTTGCTGAGACATCAAAACTTTGTGATTCCAAAAAGTTCATAGAGTGACAGCTGTGATGAGCTGTTTGCTGCAGCAGCACACTGTCATACAGAGGAGAGCAAGAAACAGGGAAAACAAGACAAAAGGAAGGTCACTAAACCAGGAGCTAAAGAAACACCGAAAATAAGAAAGATTTGCTTTTATACCTCAGTTTACTGACACCATCTGTGGCAGCAAATATTTAACAAGACATACCCATGATGCAGCTGGTGAGTCTTCCTTTGCTCAGGTGGCATATGCATAGGAGCACACTGCTCTAAGCTGTTACACACAATTTAATCTGAAAATCATGATTGTCTGACCAACAAATGTATCCAAATAGCTGGATCTAAGACATGTATTCAAAAACCTCTACAGTTTTTTTTTCATTAAGAGATGAACATTTTAGACAGTGAACATGTAAATGAATGTAAAATCAATACACCTATTTGCATTTCTACATCTTGAAACTGCAGTTACAGTAGACAGAGTCAGAAAAGTCTATTTAAGACAGCGGAGGAAAACATCAAAATATGTGAGGCTCAATTAACTAGTGAGCAAGCAAAATGAGCAAAATGGGTTCCCTGTGAAGGGCAAGAGTGCACAGAATATGGCTATTTAATCAGATATGCAGAAGCAAGAAATAAGCTTCAGGGACTTAGGGAACATGTTCTGTACAGGTGCTTTAAAATCTCCAGGGATAAGAACAGGATTAGCTATACATCTTCAGGCTGTATATTGGTGTATATTCCTATTTTCTTTCCACTCTCCTTAGTAAGGAATTTGGGTTTCTATCCTTCTCCAGTAAAACAAGAACTCTAAAAATTAGAAAGGACTTGCATGAAAGGACAACCTTTGTCCCTGCTATGCACTTCATTTTAATAACAAGGATAAGCTAAAATTTTGCAACTTGAAAATTTTGCAATCTTCACAGCATCCAAGGCTAAATCTACTGTCCCAGGAATGCAACACAATGGTAATGGTGATGAAGGATGCCACCCCATTCAGTCTAAGTGAGTTCAGCTGCCCCCCATGGGTTCTGGGCTCCTCACCAGCTGCTCATTCAGATCTAGTGGATTCACATCCAAATCTATCTTCGCTTTGCTTGCGACCACACTGTAAGAAAGAGAATAAAAGGAGGCATTCTTGTCTGAATAAAGGATGTTATACTCTAGACTATACAATTTTTTTTGTAAATAAGTACCTCTCTACAGAAAAAAGAAAGTAGGATTTTTATTCTAAATTTTACTGTGCCCTTATCACAACTTCGATCATTGTAGTTGCATTCTGTTTTTCCCCAAACTTCAATTCTTTTTTTCTTTTTTTTCCTTTCAAAGGGAAGTGTTCAAGAAGCTTTCAGAATTTAAATACAATATTATCTTAGACAATTTTTTAGCTCACACTGTAAAATAGGCATGTTTCCTTTTTTCATTCTGTTACTTGAAGATAATAATAATAATAAAAAAATAGGCACACATTCTTTTAGAAATGCCTCTGGAGGGAGACACAGCCCAAAAAGTAGCTTGTGCCTGATATAGTATGAAAAATAGAATAAGAGTTGTCTCAAAAATCTAGGAATGTCTATTTTAAATCATGTATCAAAATATGTACAGTAGTCTAGTCTGGCTAGATATGTCTGGATCTGAATTCTGCAGAATTCCTTTAACCCTTCATTTATCTTACATGAAGAAATCTGCTGTATTGTGTGACTTAAAAGCTGCATTTAAAACTTACCAAAATACTGTGATTTCATTATTANCTTCCTGAAATATCTATAGATACAGAAAAAAGGCTCTTCCTATACTATACAGTCCTGCAAAGTCACAGACATATTTTTACTTTGTCTTCAGGAGAAATACCAGCTAACAGAGCTACTGTCTTCTGCCTCACACAAGACATTACTACTGTAAATGTCAGCAAGTTGCATTTTGCTGCCATTTTCTCTGGCTGACACTGGGAACTGACTTGTGTTTGCCATTGTTGTTGGCTTTGTTGTCTTCTAATTAAATATTTCACACAGGAAGGAGGCTAATTTTTCCCCCCTTTCATTTTGAGCTTGGAAGGCTCCTTTCCTCCTATTCAAAATACAAGCCAGATATACTGACACAACAAAGCTATATTTTAGCTAATAAAAATACTGTGCCACCATACCTCAATGCTATTTCAGCATAGATCTCAATTCATACATGAATAATGAGGATATGCAAGCTTAGAGATTGGTTGACTTCCTGTTCTATTCCCATCAGTAAAATACTAATAAAAAATCAATAATTACAGAAATAAAGCGGTCGCAGGAAAACGCCTAGGGAACAGAAAAAGCAAGTATGAACAACATTTCTTTCTAACTAATCTTTTTCTCAGCCTCTCATCATGTTTAGTTCTCTTCCTCTGAACTTACTGCAGTTTATCTAAATTATTTTTCTTCTATGCATTCATCCAGTCTCCTCCTGAGATCTCATAATGAATGATTTCCTTTAGCCAAGGTCATCCACAGATCTGTTGCTCAGTGTTTGGAGAATTCTCTCTCCTTCCCTTTGAATCTGATTGTCACTGATTTCCTTACTGGGAGAAAATGGGAACATCAATCCATTCTCACCTTCTCCACAGCAGTAATGACCTCAGATGACCATTATACATCTTTACTGAGCTGAAGACGCACAGCTCATCCAAACATTTCTCATAAGGAATTGCTCAGCCTTCACTGGACTTCCTAGAATCACAGAATAATTTGGTTTGGAATGGGTCTTGTTAGACAACCCTTCCTTCTCAAAGAAAGTACAATTAGATTAGGTTACCTAGTTGTTGAATGGCCATCAGTCACGATTCAGCTAGGCAAGACCCTAAGTAACCTGACCTAATTTGAACTGCTTTGAGAGGGGGACTGAACTAGATACCTCTAGATATCCTTTCCAATCCAAATTACTGCATGATTCCTCCGTATCATTTTTTGAGACACTGAGACCAGACCCTCACACAGTACTCAATATTCCAGCAAATAATTAATTCATATAAAAAGATAATTATTTTCTCTACCTTGCCTCCTGTTCTTTTATAATATATTTTTTCATTAGAGTTGAGTTTTTGAATTATGAGACTGGAGCTGATATTTTGTGGAATTTTCAATCATGGACACAAAAGTTTTGTTCCAGAGGCAGTGGCCAGCAGAGAGCTCATTCTATATGTGAAGCTAGGACTTTTCTTTCCCTGCGTGCACTTGACGTTTTTCATCACTATATGTGTCAGCTTAAATTTTATGTAGTTGAACTGTAGCTAATGAAATTATCATCTAGACAGACTGAATGAAACAGCTACAGCTATATTGACTATAGAGAACTATTGTGTTTTTCAGAAGAAAGAAAATCCAGCAATTCATTTTTTGTGCTTTGCTCGTAGGTTGCATTCTCCTTTCATGATAACATTCCCTAGTCCTGAAGTTCTGATTACTTTAAGAGTGTTTCTACAATAAATAAATGAATAAAATATAAAGAACAACAAGAACAAAAATAGTTAAGACAATTTTTTAATATGTAAGTCTGCTCTATTATGGATCTCTCCATGAGCTACATACAATCTCTGCTCAGGTGCCTGGAGCCCTCCTCCTTTTCTCCCCTGAGCGCTGCAGAGTGATTCCTCAGCCCTCTCCCCTCATCCCTTGCTGCCACGTGCTGTGTGCCCTGCACTCCTCAGGTGCCCCAGATGGTTGCTGGGCCCAGCCTGGTTGGAGTTGACTGGAAGTGGCTAAGACCAACACGGTGCAGCCCCAGTCTCACCTCACACAGCAGGTGCCTGACATCAACAGGGCACCTGAGTCCAATGTATCAGATTTCAAGTTTTCTTATGGTCTTGAAAAACAACCCAAATCAACTCTTTTTTCTTTAAATAGCTTTACTTTTTCTAACAATTGTTGGAAAAGACAGTGCATTCCTAAGATATAAATATATAATGTTCATATTATATGCTATAATGGCATAGCATTCTTGAGAACTCAACTCATTCACCCAGAAAAGAAAGGTGTTCTTGTACAATGTACCTGAATTTATACTTTCATACAAAGGTGCCTGAGAGAACAATGAGATGAAAAACCTGCAGGCAAGGAGTTAGTGGAACATATGACACTTTCAGGATAAATACAGGACTCAAAATAGGATTCCAGCCTTATTAGTCTACTAGTTTGCGTCAAAGCAATAAGCTTTCCCAAATCCATGTATGGTTGAGGAATACCTTATGCAGAATCCATGACAAATGTTTCCTGGGTGCTAATCAGACTACCTGGCTCTAAAGAAAGATTCAAACAGCCCGCATGAACTAGAAGTTCCTGGATGCCACTTGAATTTGCTCCTTCTGTTGGGACTGAAGAACAGAAACTATGGAAGGTGCCAGAGGCCTCAGGACCAAACCAGTCATCAAAAGACCCTTATTCCAACCCTGGGGATGATGCCAATATCCATACACCAACAAGAAATTCTACAAGGTGTCAACTTCCTGTCAGTGTTTGGAGAAGTCATGGTAACAAGAGGAAGTCAACAGGCTGCAGAAAGAACATCCAAGTAGCTTAACTTATTACACTTTACTATACATCCTTTAAAAGAGGATTTAGTCTTGAATTTTCCCTTTAAAAGGAAAGAATTATGTGGAACTAGTCAGCCTTGAACAATAGAAATGTGGGCAGTTTTAGTCAACTGCAAAATAAGCACTGTGTTGTATTCTATCTGATGCATAGCAGAGGGCTGCTGGTTCTTTAATGTCATGATTTGTAAAGCAGAAGTAAAATACTAACCACTTCTGCAATAGTTCATTACACTTTCTTTGCAAAAATGAAATGACATCATAATGTGCAAACATGTAAAAAAATGAAGATCTAAGATCAAAGGGGCTGATTCCTCACTGTCTGTATAAATATTTAACCTGTTTCTAGTAGAGTGGAGATAAAAAAATAATTTCAAGCCCCAAGACTAATGCATCACTAGTGGTCTACACAAACTCAGAACAAGAAAATTGCAAAGTGAACAGCAGCAGAGAATCAAATTTATTCAGAAAATAAAAACAAACAGGGGAGCTGAATTCTGAACTTATTTATTGCTTTGCACGAGTGAATTTACTCCAAATTCCCTAGTATCCTGCTTAGAAAATAACCACATTTTGCCCAAATGCTCTGTCTAGCTTCCTCCAATTATTGTTAGAACAAAACTTCCCACTGTATCAGAAGTCAAGTACCTGGAATTGGCAGAATTTACAGAAATTAAAACAACAACAAATAATGTCCTTTATCTCCATTCCAAGATGCTTCCCAAGCAAGAATAAAAGCTTCACATATTCTGAAGGAATCATGCTTTTTAGAAAATCACATTCATGAGGGGAAATAGTAGGTAAATGCAAGCTATGGTCAACTCAAATAGCTTATGGAACTCTTTCTAGTGGCACCACACTTGTTGAAGAACAGCACCCTTGGAGCTGCAATACAACATACACCATGCCAAGCATGTATAACCTCCCCTCTGCATAAGCATCTGTGATATTGACAAAATTCTATCCACAAGATCTTTTGGAAAAGATAGATATACTAAATTAGGCTCTTGAAGACTGATTTACTTGGATTTAATATGATCTTCTACTCATATGGATAAATGAGAGACATAACTGTGTGATGGATTCAGAAGGTTAAAGCTAGACAAGGCAGAAGGTTACCAACAGCTAAACTAACCAGCATTATTTCACTCTGTTAAATTGTTGGAAATCTTTCTGAAGATTTGCTTCAGATCAATAAGAACGGGCCCAGCATACATTCATCAGTTGTCAAAGAGGCACATGAGGCTATGCAGATATATTATTGATCCTAGTGGAGAAGCTGCTGTAGTAAAGTGTTACAGAACTCTGATCTCAAATCACAACCCATCCACACTGCAACCCTCACAAAATTCTTTTCTTTTTTTCTCTCCAGTATATAGCATTATAAGATATCAATATTAGGGGCCTCATTTGCTAATATGCTGGAAATTCCATAAATACATATAATGCTTATATCCTAATCACAACACAGAGATAGATTAATTATGGGAAGGAACAGAAGAGGAAAACCGAGGGGGGGGCGTGCTCGGAAAGAGACGTACAGGAATTGCACCAATATAGCAGCTCTGTAGGAATTACAACTCAATTTCTTACTCTATGGTTCTGCTTGTTGGACTGAAAGAAGTTCACCAGCAATGCTACAGCTCTGATAAATTAAACAAATCTTTAGGAAATGTGCATTCATTCTCTAATCCCTTTGATCATGCCTGGAACTGCTTGCCATTGCAAGAGCTACACTGATGCGTCTCACAACTAATACAATGCAGTATTTACTCTGCATTTATATGTATTACATAATGTGCCTGCAATAACTTCTGACGTTATTCTTCTGTTTCTAAATCTTTATTTGCATTTCTTACTCAGTGTAGGAAATCTACCCTTTCTTTTCCTGTTCTGATCTTATCTTGTTCTCAAATACATCAGCTAACATATAAAATCCTCATACTGATTTCCCCTGCAGGAAGAGCAACCTGGCAGTTATTGTGAGAGGAATGCAATATCGATGGAGAATGAAAATTTCTAAAGGATGAGTGAGAATTTGTACCTCAAATTGCATTTTCTATTAATTACTGAATTTCCTAAAAATAGAATGACCCTGAAAATAAGATGACCTCTGATTTTTTGTGCATGTATTTTAGTGCTGGAAGATTATTTCTTACCTCCTCTTCCCCCACACAGTTCTCCTCACTCACTTACCTCCTACACATTGCATCCTACAATCAGGTTTTCCATCTCACATTTCCTGACCTTTCCTCCCTCCTATTGCTCATCTCCACTCACCTCACTTCATCAAAAATGTATTTTGTTTCATACATGCCTTATGTCTTAAACTAGAGAGCTTTATTTAACTCTTCTACCTCCATTAATTTCTGGATGTGTTGCAGAGGAGGTGCTGGACTCATTGCCTATCACTGGTGAAAGCTTTGTCAGATGAATTCCCTGTGTACGAATCATCATCTCCTAAATCATCTTCTCCTGACTCTCAGTGAAAATATAAAGTGGCACTTAATTATAATGTGAAACGTGAACTTTAAAAAATGTGTTTTGGGGGAAGGAGCAGAGAAGAGGAACCAAACTGAATCAAGCAAGTTGTCTCATACTTAAAGCAAACTGAAATCCACTGATCTGTCAGCCCCCTGGCTATTTAGCAATAGAATCTGCTGCATTGTTCTGCTTCTCTCATAAATCATTACAGACTGTAGGAATGAAGGAGTCCAATCTCAGACTTATCTTGCTAAAAAGGGTCAATATTTCTTGTTTTGTGCTAGATTATACAAAGTTGCATCCAAAAATACATAGTGATTTTGGCTAAAAAATAATATGGGAGACTATTCTTAGCCTGTGCATTGCTCGGACAGCTCATGGACAGTTTGGTGGCATACCCAGAAGGAGTCATTTAGCTACTTGGTACAGTCAGATCACTCAAGTTATCAGGAGAAAATATGACCTGAACCTGACATATTTGAACCACTGTTGAAGACCAAAGTTAACATCTAAAGCCATTCCCATGGCATGGGTCATCATAATTGTCTATTAGCTTTAGACCAGGGATGAATGGTTAGGTACCAACATAAGTACGGCTATGCCTAAATGGCATGAATCTATTTTATGTCTTGTAGTAGCAGCATTGGCCTGACTGGAAGGCTGTGGATCTCTAACAGCCCAGGCTGTAAGGGGCAGTTCTAGCTTTTACGAGCTTTAACGTTTTACAGAAGCTGCACTCTTTGCTCTGCAGATCTATGTCTATTGAGATTGATAATAATGAGAATGGTTAGGCTTATTACAATCCCTAAATAATATATCAGCTATGACTAACAAATAGCTTCACTGTAGTCTAATAGCTATTTATTAACATAGCTATAATAAATTTGGAGGTAGCTTATTTATGCACTAGAAAAAAATAGCTAGAATCAGAAAGATGAATGGAATTTCTGATTTACCTATTTTGCTGAGAGATAAACAGATATATCATCACAATTAATGTGTCTGTTACTAATTAAAAACAATGCTCTCAATGATAATTCCTGATGTAATTTTGCAATTGGGTACCTCATACTAGCCTAGGGAAGCTTTCAAATCTACAAATCATTTGCTTTCCTTGCTTTTCTCTCCTTTGTTTTTATGATTCCTATCATCACCACTACTATTAACTATTTCCCATGTAGCATTACTTTGTATAATACAGGTATATACTTTTAAAAAGCACTTTACCCAACATTACATAGTAATTTCTCTCGACAAAAACTATGCAGCTTGAATGAAGGAAAACATTGAATTAAGCTATTTTCTGTGGCTGACTGAAGAAGTAGAAACATTAGGATGGAGGCCAAGAAAAGATAAAGACAGATTAAGGAGAGAAGACCTGCTTTCAGATGCATTGCTGTACAGCATACCATAAAAATTAAAGAGCAAATGTGGGAGTAGGCTCTTAGAAAGGGTAATCTCTAATTCATATTAGACAAATTATGACAAAGTACTTAAGCTGAAAACTTGCTCCCCCTAAATTTGTGTAATTTGCACTACCTCCTGTACCAAAAATCCTCTGGCTTTGCTTATTCAAAGGTTGATCTGAGGGTCTATGGTATCAAGAGAGTCTGAACTGAAGATTAGCAGATCTAATTGGTATGGACTTGTTTCCTAAATAACATTAGTCCTCTTTAGGCTTCAAATTATCGTGGGAGACTATGTCAGGAGCAGAAAAGCATGAGGATTAGGCTGAGATCTTCTGGGAAATGGAGAATGCAATTGAATTCTCAAGCAAACAACAAGGACAGCAGAAAGCTGACAGTTTCAGGAAGTTTTCCAATCACTGATTTTTTTCTGGTACATTTTGAGGGCAAATGGATTTTGTCTAGGTCTGTTTGTATGTCAGTTCAGCCAGTGGAACAAATTATAGGGAACTGATACTAAGCTTGTAAAAGTTATTGGGAGTTTTTCTATTGATTTTAATTGGTTTCAGTAAACTTCCTAAAGGCTTACTGATACTTCCCAGCTGACAATCAAATTGCATATTATCCTTCACCAGCAGCACTCTCTCTGTTTAGTTTTCTCATTTTATTTTTCAGTAAAAGATACTTGCTGTTGATGATCAAATCATTAAACATGCACTACACCAGATTAGGGAGGGCAAGAGAACTCCACTGCACAGCTATGCCAGTCATTTACTTCAGTGAAGCAAATAGTATCTTTGCTAATACCCCTGTGAGTGAAAACTCCACTGTGTAGATCTGTAGAGGGTATATTGTAACACTAAAATCCACTAAATACAGGTCTAAATTGATGTTCACTTGAAAGTTTGAAAAAGTGGTAAATTTGGATTCAAAAATCAAGAACTGAATTCATTGAAGTTGCTTGGGATTCTCTGGTTCTGATATTTAAAATTGATTTTACTATTTCATACCATACGATTTTGAGATATCAAGAAAAATGTACTGATACCATACAGAAACAACTCTCACAAACTTGATCCGCTTTCATTTTTACTTATCAAACTGGACAGTTACAGAGTAAATGAATACTTTGAAGAAGTATCTGGACCTAGTTCAATCTCCACCTATTTGTGTACTTTTTAAAGAGATAGATATGGATCAAGTGGTGTAACAGGAAAAGACATTTTTTTGAAAGTAGTGTTTGTTGTAAGAAGTCATCAGCTGGGAAAAATTTATATGTTGAAATGGAAGAAAGGGAATTACCAGTAAGACAGACAAAAAAAAAAAAAAANAAAAAAAAAAAAAAAAAAGTATAAACAGAATAAATCTCCTAACCTACAAAAAAATATCCGGCCGTAGTCCTCTGAATACCCTGTTCAGAAAGAGAAGAGACAACCAGCACAGAAGCTGGGTTTTGCAGTTCTGAATTAGAAAGAGAAGTTCCAAAAGTGAGGAAGCACTGAGAAGGTTACCTTGAGAGAAAATCAACCTGAGAAACCTATAAATGATGGGTTATTGTCAGTACTGAATATGGATGGATAGTAACTCCTTTACCAGTGTTTGCCTTTTTCCTGAAGGAGGAATGACTATGTTGCTGGACCTTGTTTCACGCTAGATGATTTATTCCAAAAAGAAATCAGCTTATGCTTCAAGAAAAAAATAAAACACTTTCCTTCAAGGAAAACAAAAGATACAAACAAAAAAACCCTTCCTATCCATCCCCAATCACCTTCCCAAAATACAATCAAAGACAGAAAAGAACCTCCTACGCTAATGCTTCTAGATTTATATTTTCCACAGTAACAATAATTG
>VXAB01002163.1:119304-194483 GCA_013399175.1 Odontophorus gujanensis
CAGGTGGGAAAAAATTTTATGTTGAAAAGGAAAAAAAGGAATTACCAGAAAAAAAAAAAAAAAAAAAAAAAAAAGTATAAACAGAATAAATCTCCTAACCTACAAAAAAATATCCGGCCGTAGTCCTCTGAATACCCTGTTCAGAAAGAGAAGAGACAACCAGCACAGAAGCTGGGTTTTGCAGTTCTGAATTAGAAAGAGAAGTTCCAAAAGTGAGGAAGCACTGAGAAGGTTACCTTGAGAGAAAATCAACCTGAGAAACCTATAAATGATGGGTTATTGTCAGTACTGAATATGGATGGATAGTAACTCCTTTACCAGTGTTTGCCTTTTTCCTGAAGGAGGAATGACTATGTTGCTGGACCTTGTTTCACACTAGATGATTTATTCCAAAAAGAAATCAGCTTATGCTTCAAGAAAAAAATAAAACACTTTCCTTCAAGGAAAACAAAAGATACAAACAAAAAAACCCTTCCTATCCATCCCCAATCACCTTCCCAAAATACAATCAAAGACAGAAAAGAACCTCCTACGCTAATGCTTCTAGATTTATATTTTCCACAGTAACAATAATTGACCAAGTTCTACAGTACATCTGAGCAGGAAGCTTAAGGCTATGGCATGCCAGAAGTACAAATAACTTTGCTTGTCCTCAATTTTTTTGGTTTGTACAAAAAAAGTAAAACAAACATATACATAAAGTGAATGAAGAACAAGCATCTCTGAAGCAGTGTTGATTTTCAGATTCAAAAGAGTAATGTCCTTGGGAATGTAAGCTGTTGGTAATATATATACATATATATACATAAATATATATATAATATGATCTCTTGCCAAAGCACAGTCTTATTCTCAAACACTCGGACTCCTGTTTTCAAGTTTTATTTTTTGTTTCTTAACTCTCCTCTGCTTTCCAGTAAGGTTGCTGATACTCTGTCCTTGGAGTTCAAGACCAGGTCAGGTGGGGCCCTGGGCAGCCTGCTCTAGTACCAGATCTGGAGGTAGGTAGCCCTGCCTGTGGCAGAGGGGTTGGAACCTGATGATTCTTGGGATCCCTTCCAACCCAAGCCATTCTATGATGCTGTGATTCTATGATTCCCTTATATGTAGACTTTCTGATTATCTGAGTTTTTCAAGCGCTCTGAACTTTGGCTTATATTATGAAAGCTGCCAGAGCACTTAAACTCCAGCAGCCTGAACAGTGATCAGGATAAATAAAGAGTTTAATGGGGGATAACTGACTTGGATGCAATTTCATCAATGAGACAGAGATAAACTGCCCTCTACTCTTGCAGGTACCCCTTTCAAGAAAAATATATTGATTTTTTTCATCAGATAGACATATTAACTAGCAAGACAATGCATTCTTCTGTCTGCACGCACATTTTTAGCAGGAATTGATTGCTTTACTCTGTGGGAAAACAGTCACTATTGAGTGATAAACTACCAAAAAAGTGTGCTTTCCTGCCCTTCTGCCAGAGGCATAGAATTAGCATTCACAAAACATGATTTGTGAGAAAGAACAAAAAATGATTTTTTTTTTTTCCCCTATAAAGCTTTAACTCTGTGCCCACAGGAACCTATGGTAGGAGACTAGACATATTTGTAAAATTAAAAACAGAAGTGTATTTGATTTTTGTAATCTCCCATTAATTAGTATACCTGTACAGTAACTGTTCAATATGGTCAATTCAGGTCCTTTTGTGAATGATCATTAAGAATCCCATGACACTTTTCACAAAGCTAGAGTTATCTTCATCGTCCTTGCCAAACTCAATCACAAGTGATAATTTTCTTCTGCCTATCTATATTTTCCCTGTAGTTTTATCTGGATAGGACTTTGCTTTTCATTTCCTGGACAAAAATTGTTGTATAATATTTCTATGCGCTATTAAATAGCTGCAGTTTTCTGTCCTGAAGATTACAGTATCAGATGAAATGATTTCTGTATTACGGATATGACAACGTTATCATAGTTCTTTGAAAGTCCATGGTAATTTGCTCTGAAAGAGTAGACCAATTTAGCGGATTGGGTTCTCAGATGAGGAGTGGGACTGTGGCAGCACAACTACTTTTTCCTGTTTTGATTACTCCAATTTTACAAGCCTTGCCACTAATAGCAGAATTGGTCCTGCAGAATCGGCACCACTTGAGAAAGTGCTTAAGCAGAGAGGAAAAAAAATAACTGCACTAGAATTGCAGTGCTGCCAACCAATCTGAACATCGCAGGTTTTTGTTGCTGTCATTTTTTTCTTTTTAAATTCATGTAAATTATTATAGATATTACATATTATTATTAATAAGACTATAAGTTTTACATGAAATCACAAAAACTTCTTTAGATGAAGAGTTAATCATGGTAGACAAAGTTCATTTCCATGCAATGGTATTGTCTAATGCGGAGTGTGTAGTCTCCATGAAGAAAGCCTGGAAAAGAAACTTAAGCCTGGACTCAAATTACAGTTAGGTTAAGAAGTTAATGACTTCAGTACAAGATCACAAAACATATAGTTTAAGTCTTATCAAAGTCACAGTAGATTCAAGTAACTGATTTTAGTTTGAAGACAGCATTGTAATTGACTCAGAGGGGTAGTGGTTGTGGCAGTGTTGCCCACCTGAAAGATGTAAACTGCATATAATTCCTAAAGTAGTATAAAACCCTTTAGAACATGATTGATAAACCTCCATTTCTTTCCTTTCACAAAGAAAGAATCTTTTGCTAAAAACAAGTCAGCATTACAAAAAATTAATGTTTTGAATATTTATCCTTCCATGTTTTCAGCATATTTTGATTTACATTCTTTAGAGCAAATTATCCCCAAAACTTCTATCAGGTCTTTTATATTTCTGAGAGCTTTGACTGTGCACATTTTACTATTCTGTATATATCTATAATTTATGGATTATGTTTTGAGCTCACCATAGTTATGTAGTAATTAATGTATCAAAATATCATCTTTTTCTTGAAATGGTATCCTATGAATTGCTACATGAGACAGCTAGTGCAGAAGGTAAGAGCGGAACAAGCATAGGACAGCATTTCCAAAATTTCAAATGAAATGCTGCCAATACATGTGCCAAGTTTAATGCTAGGTTTTGAGGCTTTTGAAAAGAAGAAAGATGTAGGATGTTGAAGAGGAAAGGGACCTCAAGAAAGCAGAGATTCTGTTGTTTTGCAGTCTTTTGGATGACTGGGATGGGAGGCATGTTCAAAAGACTGAAACAAAAACACTGAGGGTTATTTGACATGCTCCTCAGCATTAGCAAACACAAAGCAAAGCAAGTTTTATCTGTTTCCTGCTCTAACTCAGCAGCTACTTTCATTGAGTGATACCAGTTATAATAAAAAGCTTTAATGGGCACAACTGAAAAAAATGACAAAGGGTAGGGAGGTAGAAAGTGAGCCCTCTCTGAGCCCCTTCTTTTTAGAGGTAAAGCTCCCTTTTATGTTAACCAGTTTTTTCCCTCATGTCCCACAATAAGCTTGTAAGAAGAGCTTCTTTCCATCATAAATGGGGATATATAGTTTAAGAGATGATCACTGAAAGTTTATTTCTGCAAATCAGAAAAATAACTCCATAATTAGCTTAGCACTTCAAAGATCAACTTGAGTTGCTTCTTTGGATCATCCATATCCGATGTCATTAGGCCACCCTCCCCCCCATTTCCCACCCACACCTCTCCCTCCCCCCCTCCAAAAAAAAAACAAAAAAACAAAAAAAAAGAAAAGAATGGAAAAGCATTTTCCAATAGTTTTCTTCTTTTTACTGGCAGGATTAACATGAGAAAAATAGCAAGTATTTTAGCAAAACAAAAAAGAAAGATTTATGATTACAAAAGAATCATGAGTTCAAGTCTGCTCATACCTCAGGAGGTTATTCAACTAATTAGGATATCATTTAAGTCATTAGCAAGAGAAATGTTCTGATTAACGTGGAAAATCACTTATGTTTACACAATGAAGTTTTAATAGTAAAGGTTATTAGAAATCAAATAACTAAATTCCCACTTGGAAAAATGTGTTCTGTTTTGTTAGAATATGATGACAGTTTTCTAATTTCTCAAAGATTATGCAAGTTTAATCAAATCCTGACCTTATTAAAATGCAATGAGATCATATTTCAAATACTAAACTAAAAATGTATGTTTGCAAAGTAGGCAAAGAATTTTCAGTCTCAAATTTTATCTCCAAGCACTGATTTACACCAAATGATGTCTAATTCTTTCATTTTCAGTCCATAACAAGCAAAATTTAATAAGCAAGTTTTAAGCTCCAGGGGATTTCTCCATATCAAGCTATATAAAAAAGGCTTTTTTATGTATTTAGACTGAGATAGACAGTTTCTGAGGTTCTTTATGCTATACAATATTGTATTCAGGGTAGAGCTTAGGATTTTTTATGGTCACATTTCCCCCCAGCCCCATTATATTTATTTCTGTAGTTTAACACTTTTAATTGTAGTTAAAACTAGTATTTTGTTTGAATTGAAATTTAACACTTGTGAATAATTTATAGTATGACGCTTTAACTTGTATCTCAGCTACCTTGGCACAGAGCATGTCAGTTACGTGAACGTATTGAAACTGATGGAAAGACACAGTTGATGCACCAGCCTAAAGATGTGTTTAGGTGAGTATTGCTAAATTATTTTCTTCTCGCTCAATGAAAAAAATTAATTTCAGGAACGAAGTTCTTAAATATTCATCCACCTTCCAGAAATACTCTCCCCAACCCTCCAACCCTTGATATTACATATTCCTAGAAAAACAAAATACAGCAAATTTTACCTTCTCAGGGTAATCAGTTATAGAGATTCCACTGCCATTCAGTGACACATACCATGTTTCAGTAACCCATGCTGTGAGTTTTAAGAACTGGACTCTGGAAGAGTGTCCAAGTAGAAATTTTATCACATAATTGCATCATCACACCTGAGTCTCTGTTTTTCATTGCTGCTGGGAGGAGAGTACTGCACCATGCAGATTTTTATCCAACCTGTTTTTTTACTCCTCTTAGAGCTGGTGCTAATACTGCAAAGCAGGTCAGAGTTGCCCTGGATTATTCTGGGGTAGAGACAAGCATGGACTGCTTTTACAGATAAGAGCTCTGTAAAGCCTTGTTTGTAAAGCACCTTATTTGGAGGAAAAACAAGAGTTACAAGATTGATCCAGGTACGCTTAAAGTCATGTTAGATAATACTGTGTAATCCTAGGAGACCATTCCCAAAGTTTGACACCACCTACGGCTAGCAGACCTTGCATGATATTAATTTAACTTGCCATAAGCTATGGAAGTCAACACTAGTACAGCATCATACCGTGAACTGTGCAATGACCATAATATGTAGTGAAATCTCTGCGACATATATATGTATATACACAGTACTAGAGAAATAATCAGTAAAAATTTAGACTAATTGGATAATTGATGTATTTACACATTAAAAGACCTGTTGTGGAAGTTTCATCAATAAAAAAAAAAAAAAAAAGAAACAGTTACCACTGCATTTATTGTCATTTTAATCATATTGAGAGAAAAGATTTAAGATATTTCTCAAACTATTAGAAAGAGTAGCTTTTCAACCTGTTTTGTTCACTTTTGTTAAGAAAAGTGATATTCATATTCTTTGTATTCTGTATGCTTCTGATGGTCTTACTCTGCATTTCCTAATTGGTAGACCATAAGTGTTTTTATTCATGGATTGACTAGGGTGGAGAAAGGTAATTAAATGCCTCACTTGGAATCATATGTAAGGAAATGTTAAGCTTGGATTTATACAGTGGGTTTGTGTTTGTTTTGTGTGTGTGTTTTGTTTTGTTTCTAAAAAATCTGTGCACAAGGCTATGTAACTTCTTGATTTGCTGTTTGGGTGCTGCAGTAGCGTGATAAGAAACATTAATGTGTGAAAGTAAACAAGACAAATTTATGCACACAGCTCTTCCTACTTGTTCTGCAGTGCTCTGATAGACTACACTGATCAACAGAAAGACAGTAAGTAGTTCAGTAGTTGGGTTTTTACTTAGGATCATTATTGCTACTAATTGTATCAGAAACAGGTAGGACACCCTGGACACACTACCATGGAGTCTATTCTTCTAGATACTGTACCAAAGGTGTTGGGTCAGGCACCAATATGAATTTAAGTAAAGTGATGCTGAGAATGAAGTTGTCCAGCTCCTTGCAAATGAGACCAAAAAAGGTACTCTCTACCTTTATAATAGACTTCTGTGCCTAGGGGGCTCATTTTATATGAATTCACTGGGACATAAGAGCTGGGACATCTTCACTATAGAGTTGGTGAAGGCAGGCAAAATGCAGGGGTTCACACATTTGCTCCATCTCCCATTCAAGAACAGATTTCTAAACACAACTAAAAAGTTTAGGAGTTTAATGGTATGATGGTGAAAACATGTGGGTTACTGTTGCTTATAAATCCATGTTGAATTAACCACAAATCCAAAACAGCAGCTGCTGTGAATAAAGCTGGTTTACACTTAGCCACAGAGACAGTTATTTGTTTCTATACTTGAATCCATCTATCACCTGATAATGACTACTGTAAAAAATATGCTAACACGTTAAAGCAATTATCACAACAATAAGAGCAAAAAACTAAGGCCAAAATGATGACCTCTTAACCTTAAAAATCTGACATCTGAAAAATCATCCAATGTTTTTGTAAAGCGAGGACTGCAAAGGAAACATTTAGAGAAATTAAACAGTACATATAGCATCTGGAACAACAACAAAAAAACCCCACCAAAACCACAAAGCAAAACAAACTACCAACCCCCCCCATTCACACACATATCAACAAACAGAACTCCACCAACTCAGAAATAAAGTTACTTACATTTTCTTTGCACAAGGCCGCTTCAGCTCTGCTTGGTTGTTGTTATGCCCTTTTAACAAGAGCAAGAATTAAAGTTATCTCAGGCACTTGGAAGCTCCAGGTGGCATCCAGCCCTTCCAGCAGTAACTTAAGGCATCTTTGAGCTTCACTTCTGCCACATGTGTGCTGAGCAATGCTTTGATGCAGATGATTTCAATAATATTCTGACCTGAATGAAGTCCATAGGAGTTTCAACACTGATTTCAGCAAAACCAAAACTTCAAGCAGTGAGTGAATGCAGTGTAGATTAGTCCACTCAAAAGCTGCTTCAAAATACAGTTCAAAGGGAGATATATTGAATGAAGTTTAATATAATTAATTAACTGTATTTAATAGTATTTAATTAATTTTAAAGGCAGTTAATATTTTTAAAATGCTTTCTAGGAAGTAAAAGTTCTTTCTCTTGAAATGTAATACCAAATTTGAAGATACTAAGAGTTACTTTTAAATTCTTCCCGAACACACAGTTTCATTAGGGGTTACTTTTATAAAGTAGTATTTTCATTTTCCATGAAAAGAAGAAGAGAATAAAAAAAACAAGTACTGAGTTATCCAGACTAAGCAGGGTTAACTTGTATGGATTTCCAAGACTTCCACCTTCCTACATTAACTAAGCCAGCTGAATCATAAACTTTATGTAATCTTACAACATTGCCATTTAGTAGAGCTGAACGTCCCTTACAGGTCCAATGGACATTTTATTAAAGCATGTTAGACTGGTGGTAAGTAGCAGTAAGTAGTAGTTGTGTTCAGATAATGTAGTTTTCAGTTATTTGACTTGAGAATAGATTTTTCAGTCTTCTAACTTCTCTGTTGTACACATATGCATAGCAATTTTTTTTGGCCACTATGTATTAAAATTTTTGATTAATAGCGTCAGAAAGCAGAATATTCTAAAGGTTTTCTAAAAGCACGTCACTGTGATTTTGCTACTACAGAGATTATGCTACAAACTGGGATTAAACACTTTTCATTTAAAACCACTTGACAATAAAATAATCTCAGCACGAAAGAAAATAATCTGAAGCCATGTTTCACAGAAATTGCAATAGACTTGGCTTCTATGAGCAGCCTTGTGAGGGCGTTTAAGATGCAACAGCTTAATACCTCTGGTGTATAGATAGTGAAGACCAGAATGTAACGCCCACAAATCAGAAATACACTTGTGATTTCTATGTCTCTTCCTGTGCAAGTCCAGAATCTGAATTTACCATTAATCATTCAGTGAACATCAAAACTGATGATCAGTAGACAAGCTGTGCAGTTTCACTCAGAAATCCTCTGTGGCTTTGTTCACGTCACTAGAAATATGACTAAAAATGCAGTGATTTCTATTCCATCCAGTGAGTCAAGGGACTAGACTTTAACAGATATAAATTTTTTCCCGAGTGACAGGAATAGTGAAGAATGATTTTGTATTGATCTGAGAAATATTTCACCCATTCTTTCTCCTACTGCACTGTAAACTCATGTATCATCAAATCTCATCGCTTCACCTTTCTTCATATTTTTTCTTTTGCTACCACTTTGCTAGCACAGGAAGACATGCATACCATGGTTCATTGGTGCAGGTGATGCTGTGTGGCTTAGCCAGCCACATCTCAGGAGTCAGCCTGGAGGTAACACCAAATGAACTGGGCTGGTGCCCCATGCATACAGCTGAAGTTTTTCCTTGGTGCAGAGTAAGAATCATGACAACCCTCTCCTCTGACTAGCTACATGTACCGAGAAGTTGTAGAACTTTAATATATCTGACATTTTTACATTTCTGGCAGCTAAAGGTTGAAAATTGGTAGGATGTTCAGATCTTAAAGGGGTTTGGATGGACAGCATGAAATCAGGTAAGAATGTTAAACAACTGCAAACCACATAATCAAAATCTAAAGAGTGGCACTATATAAATTTGCATTGTTGGAACATCAGAATTAAATCTTTTTAGTCATCTTCAGGGTGTTTCTCATTAACTTTTTTTAAACAGTAATTTGATTAATTGAATTTCATGTGTAAGCAGTCAATAAAATGTCTCAATAGAGTGAGATTTTACATAGCCTCTCATCTCTTGCTAGGTGTTTTGAGCCATTCCACCCAATCTCTAGACATTGCTACCAAAAGGCACAAATTGCCTTTTAGATAGATTGGACACCATCCCCATCTCAAGTGGCTCCAGATACCTATGATTAGACATCATAACTGCAGCCTTATAGTTATCAGAAATATACATATGTATTTACGTTATTATTCATCTTCTTTGTCCTCCTCTCCCATTATCTGTAATACTTGTGATGTCCTTTTTTTCCTAGCTTCCGTCTATCTGTAAATATTTTTCCCCTTGCTTATATTCTTTGCTCTTCCCAGAAAAGTGTGTCTTTCAGATCTGTCTCAATTCAATTAATCATGGTAAGACCCAGTGAAAAAATAAACATGACTATCAGTGAATTTATATGTTGAAGTCACCATACTACGTGCATCACTTTATGAAAACAGTGCTTGTGGTTGCCTTGCATTCTTTTCAGTTCTTTTACTCTTTGAACTTCCCATTAAGAGTGGATTACATCAGAAGTGGATAGATAATATGCATGATCGCGTATGAAAATATTATATATGAAACCACAAAAAAACTAATTCTCAATATTTCCTCTCTGCAGGGGAAAAATATGTGAAGCAGCCTGAGCATATGGTTTGATTCAAAATGCTAAGACTGCATAAAATTCACCTCAAAGTGACTTAGAGTAAGAATAGAGTACATTCTACATAAAGAAAATGCCAAGAAAAGGTATGATTTCATTAATTACCCTTACATCTTTACCTAAATAATTCATTTTCCCAAAGTTGAAAAAAAAAAAAAGGATCAAGTTTATCACTTTTAAATAACATATAGTACAATAGTCAAAGTTAATTCATAATGTATATCTGAAAGAAGCAGAGTATGTCGAAGAAACATCTACTGAAGTTAAAGAATATTATCCATTTACCACATTTTCTATTAATATATTTAAGATACAAGATTGCTTTTTAAAAACACAAGGATTAAAATACTATCCAGTCAATACAGAAATAGTTATAGTAATGAGAAACAATATATTTCACATTTCTGCATTTATATTTTCATTAGAAGAAACATTGCTTTTATAAAATATAACAGGAAGAAACAATTGGAGGGCTAAATATTGCTAGAGATCTGGGTTTTTTTTGTTTTGTTTTTTTTTTTCTAATAAAACAAATGCAGTCTTCTTGTTTTTGAAGTTCAAAATAGCTTGATAATTTGAAATATTCACAATTAGTTTCAAAAAGTGGACAGGAAGTTTAAATGAAGTGCATGCAGTATTTTGTTATATGTTAACAATTATATGATTACGTTTTTCATTTGATAAAGCAGGTTTAATAAGAACATGATCAAATCTGACTAAAATTGTTGCAAACTAACTGCAATCATGTCTCTACCTGCTTTTGAGAGCTAGCAAGTAATCTAAAAAATATTAGTTTGTACTCCTGGCATCTGCTTATTTACTTAAATTAATTTCTTAGATTTCTTTTAGTATAATGATATATAAGCATGTTTCATCAAGAATACAATGGTAACTACAACAATTCAAAGTAATTTAGGTTTTGAATTCCAAAATTCATAAAGCATTTATTTATAAACAATTTTCATAATATGCAAGCATTACATTGATTCATTAATCATGGGAATAAGGTAGCAGGAAAAAAAATATTGGGAATATCCAAGAGAATAAGCAAAGTTTCTTAAAAGGTTTACTTCTGTAAGGCCTGACACAGACTTCATGCATGATCTTTATACTGTAATTAGATATAAATCTCAGAAATTACTCAGGCAACTAGCTGTCAGTGAAATCAATGTGATGTAGTTGCCTAAGAGAAGAAGCTGAAAGTTTAAATAACATCATGCCTCTGACCCTTAATCTATGTGAGAAAGTTCATCTGAAAGCCATCTAAAAACCACACATACAATTGAACTTGATTTCCAAGCCTGCTTTTTTAGCAAGAGTAAAGAACTAAATGAAAAGGTACTCTCACTGGAATTTTTATACATTGACCTCACAAAAAAAGAAAATTGAAGAAATCTATAAATGACCAGTGTGGATCAGATCATCATCTTTAAACATGTCTGGTTAAGGCTGAGATGAATTTCACTGTTGTTTTTTTTTTTCTTTTTAAAAAATCCTTAACTAGGTATAGTTAGATTCTCCTACTTTACATCTCATTATTCTTAGACGTGCTTCACAAATGGAGATGTGTTTAGAAAAATATGTGGCCTATACACATTCTCACATGCTTCAAACAAGAAAAAGTTTAAACAGCTCCAGCATATCACTACATAAATAAAACTTTCTAGGATATTCCACCTGTAGAGAACAGAGATAAAAACATTCATCTTCAGAATATTGAGATACCTTCCTAGAATCTCCTGTCAAGAATAAATCTTCAGTTCTCTTTGATACTGAGTTTGCTCTCAAGAAAGAAACACAACCATGAGGGCAGGACTCCTATAAATGCTTTAAGTTTTCATAGTGTTCCTCTTTCAAGAACCAGAGGCTGAGATCATTCTTAGCAGATTATTTGCCACTTATCAGAGATCTATATATGTTTTTTTCTTTTGTAGATTCTGACAATTTTGAGACTGATTTATTCCCTCATGAGAACAGAATTCTTCCTTCTTTTAATCCCACCTAAACTTCTGGTTATCTTACAGACAGAATCTCTGAGTAGGTACACCAACATATAGGTAGAACAATGAAAATCCAATTAGATATTAGAACAAAATAAATTTTCAGAGAAGCAGATCAGTCACTGCAGCTGGTTGACCAAAATAGGCAGGGAGCCTGCATCCTGGGAAAATGAGCACTTAACTGACTCTGAGCAACGTGATGTAACTTAATAATTACATTTATATTTGAAACCGTCTCTAATTGGAGTGGGATTTCAAGCCAGACGACCTCCAGCAACCCTTTCAATCTATATTCTTTATCTTTGTCAACTGTTAGTTTGTTATCAAAATCAATTCACATTTTTATTTCTTAATAAACAAAAAAAAAAGAAGTTAGTGACCCTTGAAATCAGTCCAGAATCAATTAATGCAAGCATCACTGCTTGATACTAGTACATAGTAACCTTAAGCATATGGAAATAACTGTGTTTCAGAAAGGAAAATGCGATTTCTCCTTTTTCCCCTGTGCCTCTACATATATGTATATTCAGTCCTCTGGTGACAGAGTAACGCAGGCTTTGTGTCAGCCTGCTATCCACTGAGGTAATGCAAAATTTTGCTCCCAGATGCAGAATGACTCTTAGTTTCCTTACTCTGTATCGAACATATAAAAACAGTTGCCTTATTTTGTTTTCTTTTAAATTAGAGTTCATTTTGTTCTGTTTCCTGGCTACAAGAATGTCTAAAATAAAAGAAAGATAAAATAATCTTTTAAGTTTCAACAAAGATAGCACAAGTGCCTTTGAGGAACTGCCAATCAACATCCACTTTAAATCTGCTTACTGGCTCCAGTTGTTCAAGTACTTGAGGATTCTGAGGTTTTCAAAAACCTCCGAGGTTAATGATTAGAAATATTAATAGGCTTTTGCTTATAAGAGGATTTTGTTTCAGATTAAATTGTTGCAAAATTGTAGCAGTGTGCAAGTTACACACAAACAAAAGCCTAAATTCCACTTTACAAAAGGAGTACACAGGCAAAAAGAACTGAATTTAATCCAAGAAAATTGAGATTCATTTTACACGGAACACTGATTAGACATCACCTTAAACTGTCAAAAGATTTTACTCCTGGTCATTAAATAATGAGAAAGAAATGCTAACTTTTGGGACTGTTTTTGTTTTTCACAGAATCACGTAATTGTAGGAGTTGGAAGGGGCCTCTAGAGATCATCAAGTCCAACTCCCTGCCAAAGCAGCTCCCTAGCCCAGGTTGCACAGGTAAGTGTGCAGGTGGGTCTTGAATATCTCCAGAGAAGGAGATTCCACCACCTCTCTGTGCAGCCTGTGCCAGTGCTCTGTCACCCTCACTGAGAAGAAGTTCCCACATACTTTTGTGCAGAACTTCCTATGCATCAGTTTCTGACCATTTCCCCTCATCCTATCACCACACACTGCTGAATATGTGACAGGAGAATTTTCCTTCTTTTCATAGCATTATATTTCAGAATGTATAGCTGATTAGAATGTGTGTTTTAAAAAAGTGTTTTGTTTTTTTTTTTCCTTTCACATACTGTATACATTTGGGTATCCTCATACCTTTAAAGTTCCAGGTAAAATACGATGAGGCCATTATTCAACTCTCCCTATAGACCTCACTTTATTTTCCATTCTACATATATAGCACATTTCTTTCCTTTGGCAATTCGAAAGATGCCAGTACAAAGAGATGATTCTAGAGACAATATTGTTTGAAACCAAGTTCTCATAGTTATAATATCCAAAGAAATAGATGGTTTCCTTTTACAAAACACTTGAGGTACTACTGAGATGTGCTAGTGTGAGATTGAAAAACTAAGAAAAAAGAGATTGAAAATTAGAAGTTCTTTCAAAAAGGAAATAATTAGATGAATATAAAGCCACAATCTGCAGAAAAATATAATGGGCAAAACTAAAATTGCATCTTCATCTAACTGCATAATTGACTTGTAAGAAGTAGCGATGAATATGCAAAGCAGGACCAAGCATTTGGTTTGTATTTATTTTTGCCTATAAAGTACCTAACTATGCTCATAAAAATCAAAAGCATGAAAAGATTTACTAATGACTGGGCAATAAATACATATGGATGAAAGTTTTTCTCAAAATTGGCTCAAAATGTTTATAAAGGGTACAAGAAAGGCAGGAGTTTTAGATATATACATAATGTACTCTTACTGAGGATACCTTAATATCTTCCAGCTCATCAGTAGCTGAAGAGAATGTTTAATCACATGTTGTGGGGCAAAATAAGGTAATAGCAGTGCCTTCTACTGGGAAGTAAGAGTTATGGATCAATAGAAGATGAGAAAGAAAAATAATTAGCTCTCTCCTTCTGACAACCAGTGACAGCTTGAGAAGAGAGCAGTCACCAGAGAGATTCTGCTTCCTCAGCTGCTAACCCTTAAATGAGTGTGAGGAGGGTCACTCCTCACCTTCCAGTTGCTCAGGTATATTTCTTACCCGAGCTCCTTTGGTTACCCACGCCTTCTCACTTGGTGCTCAATCACTGGTTCAGCCTGTGGCTTGACAGCTCCCATGTACTCCACCCTTTCAGAGTATGAACCAATGATTGAGCAGGTCAGGGGTAAGCTCCTGCTGTTCTGGTGATTCAAAATACAATGTACATCATGATGTACATACAATACTTGTTGCGATGTAGAATATCAAAGCACTGCAGTCAATTGTTGACAATCTTTCTGTTGTTCTGTTGGGCAGTACATGATGATCTTTCAGGAGGCATACCTTCTTTAAGGATCAGTAACAATTCAGGGTCATGTTTGCTGGTTCCCAGAAGTTCAACAGTCCATCACCAGGTATCATCATGTTTTCTCATGGACACCAGAGTATGTTGGAGTGGTGTCACTCCCACCATTGGTCCTGTGAACTTAACATCCTCAAGAGGAGTAGTAATGATGTTTAATTGATATGAGTAGGTCTGCCCTCCATGGTAGGATACAAGCCATGTTTCTGTCTTGAGTCAACACCTTTGCTTGCACTGCAGCATGTCCTGGCCTTCAGTACCACACCCTTTGGCCTGATATCTGTGGCTGGATCACCATATCATGTATCAAAAAGAAGGTTCTAGTTTGCCATGTAAACATGATCAACATCCCTTTTATGATGAAAACCAGGGCGCCAACCACTGTCTCTGCTGCCGATGCACTGACCACTAGAGGGTATACTGATCTCCCAACCTCTAACACTCTCCCCTAAGGTGGAAGTAGTCCAGGTCATTTCGGTCCTACTTGCACCTTCAAAGGCCATTTTGCTTTGCATTTTTCTGGGCTTCAGGTCTTCAGGGGCAGGGAGCAAAAGATTATTCATGATGCCAATGTGCAGCTTGAGTCAGGTGTCCTTGCCTATATCCTAAGCAGGAAGGCCCAAAACATCTGCAGAATTCTTAAAGCGCTGGGTCTACCACTGGGTCCTACCATCCTCTACCGTCTCTCATTCAAGTCTCACATGGCTTCATAGAGTCTTTTGGTTCTGCAAGGATTGTGAATCTGCCTTCAGGACCCTGTTATATATTTCTATTAGGCCTGCTCCCTTTGGATTTTATGCCAGATGAAACCACCAATCAGTGTTATTGCCTTTGGCCCACTTCTGCATAGTTGCACCCAAAAAATGCATACCTTGGTCACTCCCAATGACCTGAGGAGTCCTGTATGATGCCATCAGCCATGTTAGCGCTTTAATGGTATAGGCTTGGTTTGCCTTTGCTACAGAATAGGATTACATCAGTCCACTCACTGTATCAACATGTTAGGGCATATCTGGCCTCTTCAAACTGAGTAAGGAGATCTATGTGATTGATCTGCCATCACTGTAATGGGTTGTATACTCAAGCGACATGAAATACTGTTTGCAGCAGAGGTCACAGTCTCATTCACGTTCACATGTCACATTCCTGATATGCTTGGACAATATCCAGTAACTGCATGGGCAGCCAGCCCCCATGCCTTAGCTACTGCCCACATGGTCTGCTCTGCATGTTGTAGTTTTTGATGTAGTCAGTGTATTCTACTGATGTATTTTCCAGCCACGTAACTCAAGCCAGTGTGTCAGCTTCATCATTGCCCAGAAACTGCAAGGGTTGGTATCCAGAAATATGGTATGTTCATACTGTCTTGTGTCTTATCACATTTCATATATCAACTCACTTATTTTTGCCCTGACAGGTCAGGTGTGAATTGTCCAATCCTGAGTGGCCTATTGTACTATCCAGAGCATTAACCCTCAATAGACTGCCCAACAATATGTGCAGATGTTCAGTGCACTCTCTTGAGTTATAATCATCCACAAGGCTCTTAGCTCAGCCTGTTGTCTGCTTTGTCCATCCCTCTCTTGGAAATTTATCTTTTTGGTTGAGAAAACTTATGCAACAGCTTGCCACCTACTTGGGTTCCCTCTGCTCCATTCACCTGCGTACCACGTGCCTTCTGGAATAGGATTTTTCCTTTCCTGTATGGGTCCCTTCTCTGGATGTTCTGATCCTTATTTCCTTGGGTGTCTCACTGATATGTTACTGGGCTAAGTATTTGCAATTCTTCCTTTAACGGAGATGATTACAAGTGTCTTCTTTGACTAAAGCAGGCAACTCAGTGCACCACTGTTTGTGACTGAGCCACCCCCATCTTCAGATTGTGGGTTAGATCTTTTACCTATCCTTGGACTGACAAAGTTGTTTTAACTCTAACCTCTGCAGTCTGATTTATTGGTTCTGCCATTGCAGTGCAAAGTAAGTACCCAACAGTTGCTTATCAACCATGTTGTATCCTTCTGTTCCATGCCAGACCTGAAACTAGAACCCAACTAGGGTTCAAACATAAGGCTGGTACTGCCACAATTCCCACCTGAATCCTTCTTGAGTTCCATGTACATCTAGTTCAGTTAAAAGAGTTGGATTGAATATACCCAGAGCCTGCGCCTGTTTAATGGCTATTTTTGCCTGTTGGGAGGCCTCTTGTTCCATTCTATTACAGCCCCATAGTTGGCCTTTTTTTTGTTAGTCAATATAGAGATTTTATCAGTTGCGCTAAGTGGGGTATAAAGGATCACCAGTATTCTAACATACCCAAAAACTCCTGCAACTGCTTTGGTATCATGGGAACCGTGAATGCTTGGACCTTACATATGACTGCACTGGTAAGACCTTGGTTTTACCTCTCCATATAACACCTAGAAATTTGACTGATAGCCTTGGTCATCGTACTTTCCATGGGTTTATTGCTTACTCTTTTTCTTGTAAATGGACAGTTAGTTAATTACTGCCTTCTCTAATGCCTCCATCAAGTCAGACATTGACAATAGGTCATCAATGTAGCGATACGTTTTGATGGTAGACTGTTTCTATTTGCCAAGCCACATGCCACTAGATTATGACACAGCATAAGTAAAAGTACATACCCCTGAGGCAGGAAAGTCCACTGCATGCCTTTCCATGCGAGGGTGAACAAACCTTGTGATTCTTTAGCAATTGACTTGCTGAAAAATGCATTTGGCAGATCCAGAACACAATAGTATGTTTCTATTTCTCTATTCAGTGTATCCATGAGGGAGGTGATGTTGGGTATGGATGAAGGCATCGGTAGCATGACTTTTAGTTCTCTGTAGTCCACCATCATTTGGTAAGTATCATTTGACTTCCTGACTGTCCGTATAGGAGAGTTACATGGGCTATGTACAGATCTTATAATCCCTACCCTCTGCAGCTCCCTTACAGCCTTGGCGATCTCCTCTTGCCCACCCAGGATTCTATATTGTTTTCTATATGTGATCCAGTGCAGCTGCAACAAACAATTGGGCTCAGTTTCCACATGGCCTTTTAATATTGCCTGCACGCTAATATATCTCTGTCTCAATCTGAACTCTCCAACATCAGTCTGGAGAGTCAGTCCCCACAGAACATCTATCACCAATATGTATTCTGGAACTGGGGAAATAGACACCCTGTACTCCCAGGGTGTGAGGCACCCAACCCAAAGTTTTAACACCATTTGGTTTACAGGGGTCATCTGCCTCCTGAACCCTAGCTATCATCACCTTAGTGTTCAGAAATGTATTTGGATCTCCAAATATGATGAAGGATTCTGCTTTGGTATCAGCTAATGGAATAACCCACTGTATATTCTTTTGGGAGTAATGAACTGTTGTTTTGACATAGGACCACTGGTCTGCTCTAAAGGCACTAGTCCCAGGTGATTCAGCTTTTTACCTCCAATTGTTCAGCTGTGGCTGCTCAAGCTGCCTGAAGACATTTACTTTTTTTTTTTTTTTAAGGAAACTGTGAAATCCTTTAGATTCCAAGTTTCTTTTTGAATCCTTTCCATGATTCAAATTCCTTACCTTTTTGGTGAGGATTGGAATCTTTGTGTTTATAGGTTAGTTGTCACCCTAATAGTAATAAAACCAGATTAGGCTACCTGTCCATCTTTCCAAATCAAAATCCTGCCCTAATCAGGTCAGTGAGCATCTGTATTCTCAAGACACTAATGGGTCCAGATTGGATTACTTTAGGGACTAATCTCCCAGATCATATTCACGAATGAACTTCTGGCATCTCCACCATTGCTCAGACATTGTACCTGGCTCATAGGCATCCTGCCTCCCCCAGATCTGCCACCAACCAGGCAGCCTGTTGTATCACAACCTCTGAGACCACTAGGGAGTTCAGTATACATACCAAAGTACTGTAGTGATGCAGTAGAACTTGCTGCAGGGTGAGATCCCACATTCCTGCCAGAATTTTTTCAGGTTTGAGCTATAAAAGGCATACTCATAGATTGCCTCTTTCACATCTAATGTGCTGATATAGTTTTATAAGTCTTCCATAGATAACCATAAACCCATGTTTAAAGGTATTTGTTTTTATTTAGCAACGTTATTCAGCATGCAGCCATAAGCCATTGAATGATTTCCCTCATTATGTTGGGCTATTGTGCATAATCTTTTCCCAAGGACAGAGAGAGTAATAGTGAACGACAGTTTTAAAATTTCTGGTCCATTTACTATGATGCTTTCAGCTCCCATGTCCTATAAGCACAGCAGCCACACTAATATACTTTCTCTTGTTCTTTTTCTGCCTACATTGCTGTACCAGATTCATAAGCTGCCATGTACGGACATACCATTCTAGGCAATGTGGTCTGAGTGTGGGCCAGTAGCCAGAGGGCACCCCTACTGGTCTTATTTATTTTTTTTTTGGTCATTTTTTGGATTAAAAACAAATCTCAAAGGGATCTGGCTCAAGTGGAACCTCAAGGTCCAATCTCTTTGTTCTTTCATTCACAGAATCTAGTTCATGCAGATTACCTTGTTCAGGGTTCCAAGTACTTTCTAAAGATCTTCAGATATATTTAACCAATATAAAGCCATTAATGGTGCCCATGCCATTGTGGATACAGCAAATTACACTTTCTGGTAATCAGCATGTCTTTGATGAGGCTATAAAGATACTCTGCCAAACAGGCTAGGAACTCATAGATATTTCCTCCATCCCATAGGGTGCCCCATTTTTCAATTAGAGTAGTAATTAGAAAGACTTCATGCAAAAGAGTGCTCTTTGCCCATCCAAACAACCCTATTATGCTACTTAGAAATGCCATTTTAGGAGTCTTACAATAGCATACCTTTAAAGGATTAGGCTCCTGCCTGGTTCACCACTAACATGGGGCATAAGGAGGCAACAGTGCCTTCTACTGGGATATAAGCCCTGTGGAGCAATAGAAGATGACAGAGGAAAAAAACAAACAAACAAAAAAAAACCAACTCACCCATTCCAAAAACCAGCAACAGCACAAAAGGAGCACAGTCACTAGAAAAACACTACTCTCTCTGCTGCTAATCCTTAAATAAGGTTGAGGAAAGGTGGAACCCCATTGACCCCACAGGTGCATTGCTTGCACCTGGTCTCCCTGGTGTAGCTACACCTTCTCACCTGGTGCTCAACCATTGGTTCAGGCTGTGACTTGGCAATTCCCATGCATAAGAAATAATATTTTTACAAAAAAATATGTTAATGAACAAATACAAATAATTTTCTCTTGGAAGCTCTAAAGTACTATTTGAAATCTCAGTGTTAGTGCAGTTTTTCTTTTTCATAAATACCGGAGACATTTTTTCAGACTGGAACTACATCTCTGTTGCTACCCAAAAGAGATCAGAAAGATGAATTTCTGAAATAAATAAAAATACTGATGTTTGATGAATTTGATTACTCCCAGCCATAACAGTGAGGTGTAGACTTTTATTACGCCACATTTTTGTCAAAGTTAGCATGAAAAAATTACTCCCTTTTCTGTCCTTCAATTTCGTGTTGCAACTTACTCTGTTCCTTCTATTTTTTTTTAACCATTCCTCCTTTTTTTTTTTTTTTCTTGTGAAGTCTCCTTGTAAACTGCATCATTATGTAAAGGAAGTTTAGAAATCTCTGGTTTTATGGAAGACAGTAAGTTATGAAAAGCATTATCCCAATATCACTAGGTGTTCCATTTAGCAGCACTACAATAGCATTAAAGTTCATGTTAAAGAATCAGGAATTGATTGACAGATCACATAAAAAGCCTTTAAATGGAGAAGTCAAATGTAGCAATACTTCCTTCAACTCCCCATGTTTTCATTTGAGCTTTCTGGATGTTTTTCTTAATTCAGTGATCTGGAGGTATATGATTAATAACCAATAAAAGCTGTCTATAACAAAGGGAAATTGGAAATAATTAAGATGATCTGACAGATCTATATTATGTAGCAACACACAGAGAGAGATACTATCCTGGGAAGCAATTACCCTGGAAAGGATTTAAGGGCTAGGAGGGTTAGGCAGTAACTAACAAGAATTCCCAGTAGAATCAGGCTGCAGAAGGGCTAGAGATAGACGGATATATGAACTGAGTAATGAGAGGTATGGGAGAATGGTTTTACCACAGTCTGTGTCATTGTAAGACAAGTACTGTAACATTACATATAACTTTGAGCCCTGTAAATAGTGACTATTCAATAACAAATACAAGAACAACTTGTGGTTAGAGGAAAAATGTCTGTTTAATGAGTGACTGAAGGAACTCAGTCTAATTTCTAAAAAAAGTCATAACATTACTGTTTGTCAGCACACAGGCACACACGCAAAAACAAAATTAACGGATATTAACAAGCTAAAACACATAACAGTGACAGTAACTAACGAGTGTAAGGTCTGGAGCCTTCATCTTTCAAAAGGTTCGAAATCAGACAGGATCTTCCTGAACTGGGTGCTTTAATAAAACATATACTATTGGATTTCAGATAAAGCTGACATTCAATGGCTTGCAACATTAAAGAGTAAAGAAGTTTAGATCGTCATACTCTTTTCTATCCTTAACCTCTATGAAGCTGAATACTTACACACTCAGAAAGTTTTAGCAGATAAAGTAGAATTTCTTATCAAATGCCAGCTATAAAACAGAAAAAAAATGGGGAGAAGGATAACATATACACCATACGCTAGTGTAAGCCAGCATGAGACTCATAATGACAGATCTACGAGTTAGTTTCTTTTTCTTTTCAGGCGAAAGGATGGGCATCAGTGAAAATATGCATTTGTAATTGCGCAAAATTCTTCAGCAATGTGGGAATTGACCCACTGGAAGGGCAGCTTTTTCCTTAGAGCTCCTCCAGGCCACAGGAAATTCGGTTGTGCAGGCCATATAGGTCTGTTGACTTTCACAAGGAAAGACGTTCTGTAAGCTTTCTGTCCTATCCCTCATATCTGCCTCCCTCTGGCACTCATGCAACATATAAGGAAAAACATGGAAGAAACCATACTCCATCTCTAAACCAATAGGAAATCTGATGTGTTTTATGCAATTCATTTCTTTTATGTACTTTCCCATTTCCCGGATGCTGTTCTGCTTCCAGCCTGTTTGCAACCTTAGCTGCGATGAATTACCAAGGAATTGCAACACACATTCCTGCCCTGCTCCATTGCAGGCACTGCAGGTCTTTTTAATGTACTGAATCTTCACAGTAGCAGTGCAAGCAGATCCCATTCCTCTTGCTTGTCCACTTCCCATCATCACCATCAGGCGTGTCCAACCCAAGGCCCACAGGCCTCAAATGTCCCAGGACAGCTTGCAATGCAGCCCACCCACTCCCCACTATTTAAAGGTGACAGCTCTTCCCTGAGGAGCAGCCCTGGGAACACGTCCATTGCTCAGCAACAACCAAATCATCCTTGCACTATTAGTGCTGTGTCAACGGAAAGCAGAACATGGGGAAGGCAGTGCTAACTCAAGAGATGGCTAAACATGGTGCTGTAAACAGTGAAGAATATACAGCTGTGCTTTCTGCTTTGATAAAGGAATTTGAAAATAGAATCACATAATCATAGAATCCTTAGAGTTGGAAGGGACATTTAAAGGTTACCTAGTCCAACTCCCTTCAATGAAAAGGAACATCCACATCTAGACCAGGTTGCCCAGAGGTGTGGTGGATGCCTCATTGCTGTAGACATTCGAAGTCTCAACATTTTTATTTTTTTTTGTTTGTTTGTTTGTAGCTGAGTATTTGCTCTATCAAAGACTATTATTGTACTTTTTGTAGCTGTTGTCATTTCCATGGAAATAAATAGGAGGCATTACTTTTGGAGTAACCTATGCGTAAGCGGCCCAAGACAATTTCATCAAATGTGGCCCAGTCAAGTTGAAAGGTTGGACTCCCATGATAGATACGACTGCTTTTTTGACCACAGAATGAGAAATAGATCTGCATTAAAAATAGTCCAGCATAAATTTAGAAAATTACTACTTTTAATCTAAATTCTGTTCTTTGTTAAAGAAGAGAGATGTCACTGATAAAGAATCTATATTAAAATGAAAATGAAGGTTCCTGAAATAGATCTGCATCAATGCAGTCCTTCTAATATTGATTATAATAAAGATTCACACTCCCTGCGCTGGTCTCGGTGAATTCAGAAAGACTTGGCGAGGTAAAGGTGGCCAAAGCTGAATTTTGCCATTTTAGTAATGAAGGCCTACACATCTTTTGTTGTTGTTGTTGCTGTTTTTATTAGGTCCTTGGTTTGCTTCTGATAATTAGAGATTAATATCTAAAGTAGCATTCATGATGTTAGTCTGTCATAAAAAAAATAGAAAAGTAAACACGGAGCTGACTGTTACTTTTTCCCAATTTTCAGTTGTAATTGTAGTATGTATGCATGTAGATATTGGTTTGTACAAGAAAGAGAAACTCAGATACAGTTACTTTTAATTATCCTGTGATCTGTTAAATGATATTTCCTTCTGAAACTTAGTGCTTTATAACTGTATGAGACCTTCAGCATGCCAAGGTGATACCCTAAAACTGAAAGATGACTCTAATGAACTCCCATTCATTTCCAATTGCTACTTTTTACTTTCAATTTATTAAAAAAAGGCTAATTTTATCTTAAAATCAGAGTTAATTTACCCTGCTTTGAACAAACAGAAAACTAAAAACCTCAACAACACATTAGTAATCCTGTTATTTGGTGGGTTGCAAAAGAAAAAACAAAACAAAACAGAACAAAACAAAACCACATGATTTTGCTTAATCTGAACAATCAAAATAATGAATGATAATTATGAAGACTGACAGTTAAAAACAGTAAAAAGTGGAAAGTAATAAAATTTTCACAAGGGAAGACAAGAAGAAAGATGTAATGAGGCAGAATGGACAAGTAAATCAATTATTTATTTGAAGTCTCCGCTCAGACATGACGTGTCTCACTCTCATTAAGCCTTGCAGTCATGCATAGGTCTGACCTGCTGCACTGAATGTCCTTACTCTCCTCTTTCCCTCCCTAACTGCTTGATATTTATTTCAGAATAATAATGAACTGTTCTTCCACTGATATTTTATTGTCTTCATAGTGTTGGCCAGTACTGCTAGAATCAGCCTCTGCCCAACAAATGAATACCTAGTGAAAAACCTCTTTATAAAAGAGGGACAAAAGGATGAGTTTCCTGTATGGAGATCAGAGATGTTCCAAAGGCTTGGTTCAACTTATGAGCACACATTCAGGAGATCTGAGGCTACATTTCAACTATTTTCATCCAAGTTATTTACTCTTGGTTAAAAAGTACATTCAGCTGCATTTCAGAAGCTCTAAGAGCTGAGGCAAGGGAACATAAAGTATAAACAACAAAAATATAAGAACGGGTTCCTGGAAAGATTTAGAACATGCATGTACTTGGCCTTCTTGGCTTGCAGGATTGGTAGAGACTGATACTGTAGTTGTAATGACAGCAGTGGTCTGGACTCTGCTTCCATTCCATTTGGTTGAAACACCTGATGGGCAAACATTCAGTAGCAAAAACGTTTTAACATTATTTAGAATTACTATTTAGCATTTTAAATTTCCAAGAAATAGCCTGCCTTTCTTTTTTTTTTCATTTAGCCTAGTGAGATATCAGAAAGAAAAGGTGGGAAATATTTTTACAGACAGGAAATCATTTAAATGAGTTAAGGTTTATTGCATGCTGTTGTTGAGATTGAGGGGCAAGCCAGAAAGAAATTTGCTACTTCATTCTATTTCATTTGATGATTGTCTGACTTCTTTTTCCAGCTCCAGAAGCGACATCAGTTATATATATTTTGTGCCGTTTGAAGGAATGTTAAAAGCATGAAGTCTGCTGAAAAGGCTGAATCCCTGTTTCTAGTACTGCATAGAAAACTAGTGACCATTTTATACCTGCAGTGCTTCTTGTAACAATGACTTTGCCTAGAACACCTTTATGAATTAAAGCAATTCTAAGCAATTTCTTTAGCCCAGGAGCACGGTGAACTGCCAGCACTGAATACATCACAAATTTTACATAGCATGTTGCTAGTCTTTAGTGAACCAACTCTCAAATCAATTATGTCTGCTGGCAAGGAAACCTTAACACTCTAAATAATTTAAAGCTCTAACTGTGTGGCACACAATTCCCTCCATCAGCAGCAAGATTGATTTTACCTTGTAGCATCTCTAGCTTTTTTTTAGTTAATTTTTCAAAGTTATCACAATAAAGTAGTAAATTCTGCAAGTTACATCTGCTCTTTTTGGATCTTATGGACAATCATTAGTCAAAGTAAAAAATTACTTAAAAGGTAACATTAAAAATATTTTTCTGTTATAGTCTTGCAAAACCAATTGGTAGAAAATATTTTAAGCATTGATAAGTTATAGCTTTTCTTTCAGGATCAAATTCAGAATGGAAAGTCAGTGATTCCAGAGTACATGTAGAACTTGGTTGAAATAATTTCAGTTCATTTCATTTTGCTATGCCATATACCAAACAGATCTGAACGGATCAGCTATGCAGACCTAAATAGCCTTTACACTTTTCAAACTCAAATGAGGACTGTCAGTTCTTTATTTGAACCCAGTGACCACAGATCTGAGAATGGCTTTACTTTCTATGATTTTGAAAACATACTCCAATATCCTCTTATGGTGAGAAAATCTCTCCAATTAAGAATGCCTTTGCCAGTGTGGTTTCTTGATTTTTGTGTCTGGCACTCAGGTGTGAGGACAGAAAAGTTCCAGAGCTAGAGCTCTCTAAGACGAAGCGCAGAGGGAGGTGCTGGGCTCTGCTCCTGGGAACCAATGGCAGGATGGGAATGGCATGGAACTGTGCCAAGGGAGGGTCAGTCTGGGCAGCCTGAAACATCCCTTTACCATGAGGATGGGCAAACTCTGGAACAGACTTCTTGGAGAGTTGGCTGATGTCCCATGCCTGTCAGTGTTCAAGAGGCACTTAGACAATACCCTCATTAATGATCTTTAACTTTTGGTTAACCCTGAAGTGGTCAGGCCATTGGACTCACTGGTCTTTGAAGGAGTCTTCCAAATGAATTATTCTATGCTACGTTGTACTGCATAATCTAGCCCAAAGTCAACTTTCTGTGGCTGACTTGACAGCACAGAACTGTATTAAGAATACACTTTCTACAAGTAATGTTAAGCAGATTTCAGGGAAAATCACGTTTTTCTTTAATATGTACTGAAAAAAAAATGCTGCTTTTCATTAAGCTCATAAAAACTGAACTAGCTTTTCAATTACAGAATACGTAATTGGCTTCAAGAAATAAAGAACAAATCTAAAGAGAAAAAAAAAAAAAAAAGAGAATATGTTAATTTACCTGTCTGACTTTAGCATTATAGTCAAGGGCACTCTAACAAGGTACATACTACTCTGCTTATGGCTTCAGCCTTTGAAGGCTGAATGGTGAATATATTTTGCTAGCATTTTTCTGGAAGTCCAGAAATAAATACATTTCATTAAAATTGAAGCTGAATGGCTACCTATTCCATTACTAGATCAGAAGAGCTGATATTGTGTATGTATAGACTTTTTGAAAAAAATTAGGGAATTTTGCAAACCTTACAGACATAAAAGGATGTCCTTGAACAAAGTCAGAAAGGAATTTCATCAGGGTGAACCTCATTTCCACTATGTATAACAGGTTTGATTTCAGGACTAGGTTGTCTGCACAATGCCAGCATTAGAATCAGGTCAGAGGTATCCCATTCTAGACGATAATCTTTCTATTGATTTTAGTGTTTGAATCTGTCCCTTTTTCAGGAACTTAACAGTAGTTCAAAAACAAGAAACCCTGAATGTTTCAAAAACCCTAAAAACAAAACAAAAGATTATTCAGTTACTTGCATTAGGCTATTTTCTTTTTCTACTTACCTTTAGTTTAATTTTCCTTTTTTTTGATCCCATGCTCAGCATACACAGTACACTTTCAGGCTTAAAACACTTGAAAAGTGAAACGAGACAGAACAAAGCTGATTGTTGTAGGCTTTTTGTTGTGGTTTTTTTTGTTTGTTTGTTTGTTTTTTTGTGTAAGTACTGGCATGAAACTCTTCTGTCCTTGGGCTGAAAGTCCAAAATCAAACTCTACACAAAATCTAAATAATAAAATGTTTGGGAATTCCACAAAACTATGCAATTTCAAGTACAGGCCAATACTTCCATTTAGCCAGCTACACAAAAGCCATGCTTCTAATATTCCAGCTCTACATTCTGAATCAGCCCAAGACTGGTAGCATGTATTCTTCACAGTAAGGGTGACAGAGCACTGGCACGGGTTGCCCAGAGAGGCTGGGGAGTCCCTTTCTCTGGAGATGTTAAAGATCCAGCTGGATGCCTACCTGTGCGACCTGGTCTAGGGAACTGCTTCGGCAGTGGGGTCGGACTAGATGATCTCTAGAGGTCCCTTCCAACCCTTACAATTCTGTGATTCTGTGGTTTATTCATCATAAATATACAGACCTTCCCTTTATTATTCTGCATTAATGGACAAAATAGAGCATTGTTCAACAGCTGCAGAAAAAACATTCTATCCATCTGTAATATTGACTTTTGCATAGAACTTTATGATTCACATTCTAATCTTGCTTAGACTTTATTCCACCACTGCAATTTAGAGAGTAAATCAAATTTCTTATTCTAAAATATGTTGTTAACCGTGTATGTCCTTGGTACTGCAGAAGGAAGAGATGTTCACATTTGGTTTGAAGGTAGAACATCATAAAATTACTCCTACTGTCATTTGTCTTTCTGAGGAAAGGAAGGGAGAAGTATAAAGCAAGCCTTAAGGCTTAGCCCATTATAAATGAGCTTCTTGCACAGTTCTGGGTGCTCTGTTTTAAATGAAATACCTATCAATGTCTTTGTCAATGTGAAAGGTGACCTCACTATCTCAAAGAAGACTGTATGTCTTCAGTACACATGAGGACCTTGTTAATTTCTGTGGCTTCTCATTAAAACATAGACCATTACAATCATGACTCAGAAGGATTGATACACATTCAGCTGTTTTTTCAAACTATTTCTCAAAAAGTTAGTGCGAAGATTGTAATCTTGGAAAAGGCTGCAATGCCAAATCTCAGTTTGAGAGAGAAAGAAATCTTTAGAATAAGTTTATTTAGATTTTTGCTCTGACTCCATAATCATATAAAAATGAGGGGTTTTTTTGGTTGTTTTTTTTTTTTTGTTGTTGTTGTTGTTTTTTTATCCTAATCACCATTGTCTTAGTTTCTTCAGCAGTTTTTCTCATTTAAAGCATATTTTCTTTCTGATGAGAAAGCATTGCTGGAAATGAGCATGATAGTCATGCATCTGGAAGGCATAACTCCACATGCCTTAGCCAAGAACATCTCTGAAATTAACTGACATCATTTTCAGGTCATGGACAGTACAGTACCTCATTTCTTCAAGTTCATAGCTGAGTCCTCTGGGAGAAGAGTTACTTCTGATAGAGAAAACCTATAAATACACTAGTAAGCTACAGGGTTGTTGTTGGCTTTTTTTTTTTTTTTCTTTCTCCGCATCCCTGCTCTCTTCATTTCCTATCATAAGTTGTGTTTTGAATTTTATCACTGTATTAGAAATGACCTTGCCATTTTGTTTGTGCTTTATCATCTCCTGAGATTTCAGAAACTGTGGAATTTGAGTTGTCTTATGAAACAACAGAAAATGCCTTACAGTAACTGAATTAGCTCTTCATTAGGTATCAGCCTTCTCAGGAAAACACAGTAGCATTTTTTTGTTCAAACAGTCTTTCAGATGAGGTGTAAAATGGCCTCAGAATCTGTGTCAAAATTTCTACCAGCTGTTTAGCAGGTAACAGATTATTGTATTCTCTAGAGGAAGGCAAAGAATAGCAATCTTCCTGCCACTGGAATGAGTGAAGAGGTGGATGTGCAAAGGCTATCTGCTTTTTTCTTTTTTTGGTTTTGTTTGTACTTTTTCATGACTTTGTGTTTTGATGGGATTTTATAGCTTTCTGATAGACTCAGTGAGTTAGGAAAAACTTTTTGATTGGACTTTAAGTCTTATTTACTTATATACCTACTGAGACAAAGGCTGTTCAAATGAAAAATAATAACCCCTTATTCCAGATAATCAGTTTAATTGAGCAAATGGAGTTAACCTTATAAAATCTCACTGTGTGTCAACCTAAGTTTCTTACAATCCTAAAGTTTCTTCTAGATAAAAGACACTAATTAAATATAATTATTTGTGCCACACTCAGCTCCACCTCTGTATTCATTAAAGACTCCATTCAGTGCAAAACTGAGATTGTCACCAAACTTGGACAATTAAAAATTAGGCACTCAAAAATGCACAGACAGTCAATATTTTGAATCACAAAAATTCCACAGAAGTTAGTGTGTAAAATTCTCGAGTCAATTAAATTATTTTCTATGATATATGCAGAAGACATTATTTTTAGCCAAAGTTATAAAAATACTATATACATAAACCAAGGGAATCAAATTGTAAACTTAGGTGTGTATTCATCTCTTGCTGTGCAGAGAATTTGCTATAAAGAAGCTGAGAACTAGTAACAATAAGATTTTAAATAAAGACAGGTGGTTTTTTTTTTGTTTTTGTTTTTTATTTTTTTTTTTTCATATAGTAAGAATAGGTTGTAGGGTTCTTTTTAGGAGAAAAAAGGTACCAGTAATCCTGTACTAGGCAACCAGACTAGAATGGTAAAACCACTTCTAAATTATTTCCAGTTAGTCACTGTCTTCTCAGATGAAATTAAATTTACCCACTTTCAGTCATTTCTAGAACAGATATTTTCCATATCCATGCAAATGTCTGCTCCTTGTGAATCACACTGTGGTTAGCATTCTCTCAGAGAAACAAATTTGAAAGATTAATTAAATGTTTTGTAAAATGCATCTTTTTTTCTAATTTGAAATGCATCACGCTTCAATTTAATCAACTATTTTGACAGCGTATAAAGCAGCATTTCATTTATCTTTTTTACCTCATCATCCCTTAAATTTCTGTTCATGCAAAGCTTGACTTACTACTTGCATTAATTAACAGGCATTGCATTTTCAAAATCATATAGATTAAATTATCTCAAAAACCACAACAGATTTAGAATTTCCTACCTGCAAATCATGTTTTGTCTCAATTCCACATTATGAGCCATTTCTGGGGTCTTAGCTGCTGAGGCACCATCACCGTCTATAGGAAGATGACAGTATGACATTTCATCAACTTTTACAGTTAGTTTCTCAAAATGTCTGTTTGCAGTCAAATTGTTCTGCTTGTTTGCTTTCAGAGTAAATAGCATTGCTATTTATATTTCTATGACCGAAACACATGACAAAGACAGTAGATACTGTTTTCTTAATGTATTGTTCTAATAAACAAAAGCATCTGTGTTTCTTTTTAAATCTACTGCTTAACTACATTGTTTACTCAATAATGAGAGCCACTCACATACTTAAAAATGCAAGAAAAATTTCAGGTGCAACAGTCAGTAGGGGAAGTAAATGCTTATTTATAAAGGTAACACTAAAACAACAACAACAACAACAACTGCTGTATAAATTATTAATCATTTATTTCTGAGCTTTGCCATTTTTACATATATGGCCTATACTTTTCTCACATGGGAATTCACCTGTGGATGTCAGAAGATGACTGTAAATGCAAACTGACCAATTACATGTTATTGGACCTCAGACATATTAGTACTATTAGACTTCATGGGGATAAGTCCACTTATAAATGGAACTGTCTGTATCTTTTAAGTCAATAAGCTCCCTCAGGCTAATACCACCTCTGCTGCTCAACCTTCAATTCTTCACTTAAACTTCAGAGACAAGAGATGTGAATTACTGTGCAGATGAATAATCATTATTCACCACATCCATCTCCTAAAAAACAAGTTGTCTCACTGGACAGGACATAAATATTAATAAAAGCCATCATTGCAGGAATCAGTGGCAAGATCAGAGAAGTGAGAAGTATCCACAACCTCTGTAGTAGAGTTTGCCTTAAGGGGAAATGATGCCTCCTTGACCATGATGAACCTGTGTATGTGATGATGGTAGAGAGTGAACCTCAGTATTCAAAAAGGGAGGAATTTACAAAGGTTATCAATACTGTCTCGTGCAGTATGTATGTGTGGGGGAATCATTTACCTTACCATATTCTCCATTTTAGAAGTAAAATGGAATTTTAAATAGGAAATTCAAAAATCCATTTGTTCAGCTGTTCAGAGGAGAATGAGGCCTTCCACTAAAAAGGCCAGTCTGTTTGAAAAGTGTCTCTGATTTCAGTACAGCAAGGCACAAGCTGCTCCCTGTTCCTGTTGCAGCAGAGGGAGCACCAGTAAGGGCCTGTCCATTGCCCTTACTTTTCTTCCATCACATTTTCATCTCTCCTTTAGCCTCTGGACCTTGAGAACAATTTGGAGCCTTTCTCAAGCTGAAATATAAGTTATAAATTCCCTCACCTCATCACTGTGTCAGAGATCTCAACTTATCCTCCTAAAATCTCACTAATACAAGGGTAGGTCAGAAACTTATGGGTTTCCTCCCAAGAAGATAAAACGCACCAGCAAGAACTATAGATGAATACCTAAAAAACTGACCTAAAAATCTTCTGGAAAATGAAAAGCACAAGTTTACACCTTCCCTGTTTTATGTAATCCAGGTATTTAAACACAAACTTTGCACCTTGGATTATTTCTGGAACAAATTCTTCTTTCCCTACTGTGTCATGTATTTGATACATATTTGGATATAACTGATACAGCTCTGAATAATTTTGGAAGCACTGAAATACTAGTTATTAAAAGGTTTACAAGCAGCCTTAAAAAATTCTACCTCTAATCACAGTTAGAATCATGGTACGTGCACATACCATTATTTAACTCTCTTGGCCTTAGGCCCACAGGCTAATCATATATTGTAATACAAAAAATTTTCAAGGCATGTGAGGCTAGGTAAAGTTTAGGACAGCTGGAATATCAGCCATAGTTAGCAGTATGATATCAGGCAAGGCAGTGAGGAAAATAAACCATTATTCCTTTTCCAGAAACAACTTGACAGTGTCATAGAAGCCAGTGTGCTCTCATAGAAGTGGCTCTGTATTTCAAGGGCACCTATATCTCATCTTCCTTGTAATCTCAGAGTCTTTTTGTAGTTTGAATTAATTTCATGTCTGTTACTAAGTTGGCTTTAAGCTCTGGTGTGCTGCTCATTCAGCTGTATAATTGTAACAAACATCTGATATCAGTCAGAATGCCTCAGTGTCACAACCCAGTAATGACACTGTGTCAGCTGTGTGAAGATATTGGAAAACATAATGTTTTCAGTTTTGTTGCTGATGTTCCTTCTACATGGAATTACCTTTCTATCCTAAATTTTGTTGTGAAAATCCTTTTTGTTTCTTCTTCTAAAGAGTACACAAATTTTTATCAATTGGAGTAACATGTAGTTACCAGGAGCTCAGAGGGGAAGGAAGAGAAAGGATTGCTCTCACATAATTGAACTTGACATGGGCAGGGAATACTAAACTACATGGTGTGTCAAAGGGAAAAAAATACAGAGCCACACAGTCAAGAGCTTTAGAACCTAAAATTCCACTATAGCAGAAATTAGAGGTTTGATAAAACTAGCATGTCATTTAGTTCACGAACTTAATAATCTTTTACAATACAAAGCAAATCATAACTAACCATCAAGAGCATCTCAAAAGGCCTGGCCGTATACAACTATATAGTTACACTTGCACTTTTTTGGCAATGAACAGAATCATTCTGCAGTTCAGTATGGATTTCCTCTATATAAATTGATACTGAAATCATGATTTATTCAGATTTTGCTTTCACATACACAAAATGCTGTGATTTTATCTTATAAATGATGTGGTCCTTTTATAAACTGGGGTTATATGCCACACAAAAAAAGCACTGTCATATGGGTAAAGTTTTACCTCCCCTCTGTTTAGTTCATTATTACACCGTGGCTAAACACACACAGATGAGTTATAGAAGCTGGATAGATGAAGGAAAGTGATATTCAATTCAACACAAGGAATATGTATGAGAATTTCCTTATTTCCGAAGCCCTAATCTTAATTTTTGGGCCTAAGACTCTTGGTACTTCCTGACACAGCAGGCAATCTTGGGAATGACCCATTGATACTAACATCTTTATGCTTGTATCATTTTACTAACTTGGGAAAAATATTACAGCAGTTGTTCAATATTTATTTTTAAATTATTTTTCATTCTGCGTACAAATAAATAAAAATTGTTTGGAAACAAACAAAAAATGTTTTAAATGATGGGCTTTCCCATATGACAAAAATTACGAGCTTCACTCACAGTTACAAGTATTTCCAGTAAAAAACAACCAATCCAACCTGTGGCAGTTGGACTCCCTGAGAGAGCAAGATTAGGCAAGAAAACCTTTAGTGGCCCCTTCCAACATGCCATTTTTAATGTAAGCATAAGCATTTGCAGCAAATACCTGTGGGCAAGGAATCATAGTAAAATTTAATGCATAAATAAATATTTTATCTGTGACATATCTTACTCAATTTTCTGTCAAAAAATTTCTATAGACAGAATCAAAGGCTTTGGAGTGCAGACCTGTAGTTTACCAATAGCTTGTTCTGAAGAACTTTTCCTACTTGCCTAGTGGAGTCTGAAGTAGTAAAAACAAGATTTAAAAGGAAAAACAGAACAATGGGAGATAAGACACAGCACTGAAAATGTAGATTCAACATAAGAATTTGATAGAGTAGATACTAAAGTATGTAAGGCATTTTGAATAGGGATAAAAATAGGAACAAGCTAATATCAAACTAGTACGAGACAATAATGTTTTCCTGAAAATGTCTATGTTTACCTATTCCTTTTCTTTAGAGTTGCCTTTTTTGTTTGTTGTGAAATGTTGAATATTGTGAAGACAATTAGCCTAGTTAATAAACCTTCAACTTCTGTATTTAAAATTTAGCTCTGTTTTTCTGAGTTTATAATTGGAAGTGGTATATTTTAGGTTTTATTCTTTTATATTATTTTATTTTATTTTATATGATACTTTAACAAAGTGATCTGCAAAAATTTAATACTCCTTCTTAATATTTGTCAGATGTTAATGTGAGGTAGGATATAAAATGATAGATTCAATGCATGGAGATGTGTGTGCTATTTATACTGTGTCAATTAATACTTGCAGTTACAGTGAACATAAAAGAGCTTGACTGAAATGTTTTTCATTTGCCTTGAATTTTCCATAATTTCAAAGAAACACTCTGATTGACTGTTCTGGGTATATTTCTTATTAATCCATTATTATTAATTCTTAATGTTATTATTTAAAATGAGAAATGAAAGAATCCCAATAACGCCTCCTCGTCTCCTAGCAACAACATTTCTTTTTAAATTGACTCTTGTTTTTTTCTATAAATAATGTAAAGCTCACATAGCATTTTTACAGAATTCCAATGTATCTTAACACTGGCTCAATTTTTGTTTTAATTTCAATATATTTAAAACAAAAATTTACGAAAAAGGATATTAGTTCAAAAAATTGCTAAAAATATAATTTCGCCGATATAATTTTAAAACATTATTCTGAATATCTATTTACAAGATGGTAGAAATTATTGTTTCTTTGCAGTTTCACATACGACCATGTCAGCTTTATTTAGGACCCTGGTTCTTGGTCTAGAATAATATCTTGCTAATCTATCAATGTAAATACCAATGATGTCTACGAATGCTGCAAGAAACATGCTGTCCTGAGAAAAACCCTAAAAGACCTTGTTGCCAGTCATTGTGGAGCAATTTCTCAGACATCTTAGACTGGAAGAATGCCAAAGGTGTAGTCTGTGACTGAAGTAGAGTTCTGTCCCGATGCTGCATAAAATCTTACGGCTAATATGATCAGAATTATTGCAAATTAAGATGACAAACCTCTGAGAATATGCTATGGATTTAATATGAATAAATAAAAGTAATAAAACATGTTTCTTATAACTATATTTTGACTGTGCTTAACATGGATGCTTTTTTTTTCTTTTATCATATCCTAATGTTAGAACACATCTCAAATTCTATCAAATAACTGAAAAAGCCTTTTTTTTGGTCCACGTAATAAGTCTTATTCTGTGCAAGTCTCCTTAAAAGACAACATTAAGGATTTAGACAGAGAAACTAAAAAGAACGAACTAATTAAAATAAAACAGATTTTTTAAAGTATAATTTAGGTGTTGACATAAATGGTCTTCATTCTCATTTTTCTTGTACTAATTCTCCCATGCATGTGCAATACCATATAGATACAATACAGATATAACATGGGTATACGTAGTGTTATCCATATATCATGTGCCATAGTTTGTTAATTTTTGCACGTTTTCCTTGCTAATGGGCAATGCAGATTGATCAAGATGTTATAAAACTGATGATATGGGAAAGTAAGTGTTTTAAAACTTTAATTTGACAACATGGTTACCATTATTACTTATTCCATATTCTCATAGAAATATCTTCCATATTTTCAAGGATGGGTCAATAGTAAGTACTTTTGCTTCAACATAGTCTTCACTCTCAATTTAATTTCAAATATGTGACTAGAGGCCATTCCCTTAGGTTACACTTTTGTCTACTGTAAACAAATTAAATAGCTTTGTTCATTGTTTTCGAACAGAATGATGACCATTTACAGGATTACTGGCAAATAAACTTGCATTTTAAAAAACCTAAACAAAGAAGACTATAGGTTTCAAAAGTATTCACAACCCACTTGTATTCACTAAGCTCTCTTAACAGCATGCTTTCCTGAACTATCAGAATACACTAATGATTCAGTTCAATTGATTTCTGGACTTAGAAAAAAAAAAACTAAGAAAAAGAAGTGTCATTTGCAAAACTTTTTGAATCCCAAATAGTCTGGAGCTGAGTAGCAAGAAATGGCCTACTTGCAAATTCATTAAAACTAACCAGCCTTGTATCTTTTCCACAAAAAACAGCAACAGCAACAACAAACAAACAAGCAAACAAAAAAAACCCTTTTGTTTCAGATCACAGAGAATACTTATTTCTTAAAAAAATAAATAAAAAAAACCCCAACATATGTAAGATGTTCTTCTGCTGCTTAAAAATAAATATGTTTTATAAGCTTACCTCTTACTTCATCAGTGAGAAAGCCTGTGAGACACACCTTGCATTAATAATTTTCAAAAGAGAGAGTAGCAGACTGGGGAGAGTCTAGCTGAAATCCACAGTGATGGTGAGGGAGCCACCATGGAACTGACCTGGTAACTCTGCTGATGAACATGGACATCTTTTTACCTAGGACCTCTGAGGATTGTCTGATGAGCTCAGCCAAAATTTCCCTGGTGAAGTGTAATTGGAAGACATAACTTGATGGGTGTACAACAAAGGAACTGGCAAAATGAACTGGACTTCAAGGAAATCAGGGATCAGTAAACTCCCTTACAGGAACTGGTGTTCTACTCCCTCTACTCCCTTTCATGTGTTTATACAAATTGTATTAAGAGAAACTAAATGCGCTCACAAAATGAGCTTCTCCATAAGATCTTCTTATGCATGAGTATCTTTTGGACAGATCTCTGTTGGAGATATCTGGATGACTCTGAAGTCTATGCCATTGATGAAAAACTTTTCCATTGTCAATTAGCCACACTCCTGGGAGGAGTTTAGTGATTGTTGTGCAAGTAAAACCTCATACTGTATATCTATATAACACATTATATGCATTTTATTATACATATATACAATTTTGTATGTCTATCAAATGTACACATCTAGGTATATGACCACAAGTGCACAGAATATGCTAGAACTCACTTGCTTTATTGGAAGCAATTTTTGTAGACTACTGGACCAGGTGGTCAAAGAAGCTGTGCATTTTCCACCCTTGGAGATTTTCACAATGCAACCAACCAAGGCATTAGGCACAGACTAGCTTCAGTGAAGGATCTGAATAGCAGACTTGACCAAATGACCTACCAAAGGCTCCTTCCAAACTAATTTATGCAATGATTCCATTCACAGGGTTTAAATATAGAGCAAAATCTTTTGGTATAAAATAAGTTAGACAGATCAGGGAATTGAATTTCATTTCACATATGCCAGATAACAACCTTACACCACTGAGAACAGAGTTGTTCAAGGTAATTATGTGTAAATTAATTTTTAACCACCCTGAATTATCCACATTTACTGCTCAGCCTGGAAAAATCAACCAGTGATCTAAGACATCTTCCTTGTTACTTTTCTGTGTCCTAGCAAAGCAAGTTAGGTTTTTAGCCTTTTTTCCCCTTTTTTCTGAAAATACTAATCAAAGTCATAGCGGAGCTTGTCTCTTCTAGACACTCAGTCCCATTATATTAGACCTCTGATTATGTAAGTAAAGCTGTGTTTCTAATGTGGCTACAACAGAGCCCTATCTATCTCTTCACCATGGGAACATAGCTGCTAACTTTTTTTATTTTTATTTTTTTTGTGTAGGCATCACCTGAATGCCTACTGAACTTGCTGAGGAGCTATATCTAGATTTCAATGAGTATTTGATCCAATCTACAGTAAGATTCATGACTGGACTTTTTGGACTGGAAATAGCATAATAATGTTTAATCTGAGTACTCCCAATACACAAGGTTGAACAAATGCCAATATTTCCCAGCAATGGGTCTTAGGCTACAGTGTTAACCAGTCACTGATCTCTTTGTCCAGTTTCTTTACATATCTCTTTGCCAAACAAGTTATTTGTTCATAAAAATAACAATAAATAAAAATGTGAAGAAGGAAGGAAAGAAATTTAATTCAAGTTAACACTCTGAAGTACCAAAATATGAGTTTTATATGTTTATATTATTACAAATTACACTTATAATATTTAATACTTTTAATAAATATAATAGTATAAAATTATTTTATATTTATATTATTTAATACTGTTAAATTAATTACAGTAATTCTATGTTCACAATGCCTGCACTTCCAGCAAAGATAATAACGGTAGGTTAGAAAATGGTCATAAATGCTATTGCCAATGCATAGTTTACTAGGAGATTTCACATTTTCCTTGTTAAATGTACCTGAAAATAAGTATGGTACTACCTTTCTACTCTGTGTGGATTTCAAAAGAGGTTTGGATTTTTCTCATCATTATCTTTATTTGAAAGGATTATGTAAGTATAATACAGGTTATAATGAAAATGGGAGCTCTTTTTTTTTATCTGCAATAGCAGTCATCATTTACTGTGAAGCAGATGACTGCTTTACATGCTAAAAACTTAGATTACGGCATCAAAGCTTTGTATTACTGTGCCTCATTTCCGCTGGTTTATTTCAAGGTAGCATGTCTCAGGTAAAACTTGTGTTGCACATTCCCAGAGAAAAACAAACAAGTGGAAAGACCAGCCCCTGATTCAAAGAGGAATAGGAGACAATGACTGCTTCCTTACCTACTCTTTACCTTCACAGTTAATGCGAGATGTGGATTAGTAAAATATCTTTCCTGTGTAAGACAAAAACGTACTGAATTAAACCAGTTTACACCATCATTTTGTGTTCAAATTTGTGTTTGTAGTTCAGACTGCAGTTATTATGAGAAACTGCAGGCATATAGAAAAGCATGCATATTTAAGTCATTTTCAGGTGTCTATTAAATATATCTAATGTATGATTATGTTCTCTTTCTGCTTAACCAATAGTTGAACTGAGACTCTTCTGGTTTTGCTCAGAGAATCAGCAATGAGAGCAATAGAGACTACAAGGTGTACAGCCAATCTAAACAGAAGAATGCTTGGGAGCATGCTGCTGAGGATACAATCAATGTTCAGTGTAAATTTGTTATAAAATTATCTTCTTCTGAGTGTTTCTTTCTTTATTTTCAGAATACTGAATTTTCCATGTAAGTGTTATCGGAATCCCACGGTTTTGCTTTCTATTCTTCCATTAATTTAACAATTTTGATTTAAAGGGCATACCTTTTTAATAGATTTTCCATATAGAATTGATTTGTGTCTATTTATAGGTCATTTTCTAAGTAAATTTTGTACACAGTTAAGCAAAACGTTTTTTCTTTCTGTCATTACTAGTAATGAGACCATAATAACTACGTTATTACTAATGCAGTTGGTTATCAATTTAAGGTTAAGTGAGCTCATTTTCGATAAAGTAATTTACCTAGAGATTATCAAACCACAGTTTCACAGAATCACAGAACTGTAGGGGTTGGAAGGGACCTCTGGAGATCATCCACTCCAAACTCCCTGCCAAAGCAGCTCCCAAGACCAGGTTGCACATGTAGGCATTCAGGCGGGTGTTGAACATCTCCAGAGAAGGAGACTCCACAACCTCTCTGTGTAGCCTGTGCCAGTGCTCTGTCACCTTCACTGTGAAGAAGTTCCCACACACATTTGTGCAGAACTTCCTTTGCCTCAGTCTGTGGCCATTTCCCCTTGTCCTCTCGCCACACACTGCTGAGAAGAGTCCAGCCTCGTCCCTTTACCTCCCATTCCTTAGATAATTATAGGCATGGATCAGATCCCCTCTGAGTCTTCTTTTATCAAGGCTGAACAGACCCAGGTCTCTCAGCCTTTCCTCATAAGGGAGGTATTCCATGCCCTTCATCATCTTCGTAGTCCTCTGCTGGTCTCTTTCTAGAAGATCCCTATCTTTTTTGTACTGGGGAGCCCAGAACTGGGCACAATACTCCAGGTGAGGCTTGACCAGGGAAGAGTAGAGGGGGAGGATCTCCTCCCTTGACCTGCTGGCCATGCTCTTTTCAGTGCACTCCAGGATCCCATTGGCCTTCTTGGCCACCAGGGCACACTGCTGGCTCATGGCCAGCCTGTCATCCACCAGGGCACCCAGGTCCCTATCCTCAGAGCTTCTCTCCACTAGGTCATCCCCCAACCTGTACTGGTGCATGCAGTTATTCCTCCCCAGATGCAAGACACTTGCTCTTGTTAAACCTCATCTGGTTTCTTTCTGCCCAACTTTCCAGACTGTCCAGGTCTCACTGAATGGTAGCACAGCTTTCAAGCATGTCCGCTATTCCTCCTAGCTTCATATCATCATCAAACTTGCTGAGGGTGGACTCTATCTCCTCATCAAAGTCACTGATGAAGATGTTGAACAGAACCTGACCCAGCACCAACTCCTGAGGAACACCACTAGGTATAGGCCTCAAATTGGACTCTGCACCTCCTGTCTCAACCCTACGAGCTCTTCTAGTCAGCCAGTTCTCAACCCACCTCACCGTCCACTCATCTATTCCACACTCCTCAACTTTGTCATAAGGATGCTGGATTTCCTCCCTTCTCTTCCTACCTTTATGTAGACATTCAAACATAATCACACTTGCTTATTCTGAGTTTGTCTTTTATTTCTTGAAGATGAGTTTCTGCTAGACTTAATCACACTGATAAGCTTATATTTACAGAAGGACTCCAGGGAAAATTTTTAGCGCCACTAGGAAGCAGTCTAGTTCTTAATCTGTTAGTTAGTTCCCTTAGTTATCAATACAGATTCCTTGGTCTTACAGACATCTCAGAGCACTGTAACCTCATGTACCAGAGATACAGAAATACTGTTTTGTAATGACTAAGATATGAATTTAATGTTTTCTTCATATTTCACCTTCTCTGCTAGATAAGAAGCTGATAATACTTACGGAGTTTAAAATTTTTTCAGAGGCAATTTATTTCAGTAAACTTTTTCTTTCATTTTTTTTTCTATTTCTTTCATATCTTTCTCTCTTTCTTTATTTGTATTAGTCTTTTTATTTTTATCTTTTCTTTTTATTATTTTAAAGTTTAAAAATGGCTTGAACTTCCCAGTTCAAACGTGACAGAGAAGAACAAATACTATTCCCAGACTCTTTGCTGATATTAACATCTACTGGAAAACGGTGAGGAAAAATTTTACATCAGTAAAAACTGCTTCCAGTAATATATCAAAAAATGGGAGAAAAAATCCAAACAAGTTAAAGTAGGAAGTTTGCTGTGTTTAAGTTCTGTTTGATAGTAAAATACCTGTTTAACTGTGTAAATCTAAGAGAAGAGTATCATTTCACTGAATTCTTTGTCCATAAATTGGGTTCTAAAGGGCAGAATCAGCTGTAAATATGCTTAAATTATGAGACATTTGACTTCTATAATATTCAAATAATATTAATCAAGGCAGTTAACTCGTACAGAAGCTTTCCTTTTGCAAGGCAATTTGAGGGACTTATATTCCTTGCATCACTTGATCTTTTTTTTCTCTCCCTAAGGAGAAGGGAGAATTTTAGGTAAAGGACTATATTTTGTCTACTTGTTTGTTTCCTAGATAGATCCAATTTATACACCATGAGTGTATACCCAACTGAAAATAGTATTTTCCTGCACTGCCTTCTAGGTTGCTTGCTTAGGTTGTCTTCTGTTTTGATTGACTGAGTAAATGGGAAACCATTTATTGTCTCTCTACAGAGATAATAAAAAAATACTACGATACACAATCATTGCTTCATCAAAGAGCTGTACATAGATATGATCCTGTAGATGTCATCAGGCACATTTGTATACAGTCTTCTAATAAATTTATGCATTGATTAGAATAAAAAATATTTTTGTCATGAAGCATCACACAAATAGCAAATAGATTATCTACTAATGATAAATTGTTCACTTTCCATTATTAATCACCTTCAAGCGTGTCTCAGGTATGTAATAGGAGACCATAACTTTTCTACCAGATGTACTGGAATGATAGAGAAGCAAATCTGGATTGATCTGTTAGCTACAGAGTTAACATTTCCTGAAGAATGTATGCATGTAGTTCCTTATTAAAACAGAATGGCAAGGCTGAAGTATACTGACATATATGGTGTCATTTTTACCTCTGTCATGATTTTGTCTGGGATAAATTTCTTTGTAGAGGCTTGTATTATGCTGCGTTTTTTTGTTAGTTTGTTTGTTTTATCAGAATAGTGGTGATCACACATCGATGTTTTAGTTGTACAGAGCAGTGCTGCATAGAGCCAAGGACTTTCCTGCTCCTCATGTTGTTCTGTCAGCCAGGAGCTGGGGGTGCACAGGGAGATGGAGGGGACACAGTCAGGACAGTTGATCCGACTGACCAAATGGATATCATATCATGTCCTGCTCAGCAATAAAAGCTGAGATAAAGAAGACTTAAAGGCATGATCAGAGTGATGGCTCTTGTCTTCCTCAGAAACCTCTATTTGATGAACCCTGATTTCCTGGGAGTAGCTGAATATCTGCTTGCAAATGAGAAGCAGCAAATGAATTCCTTGTTTTGCTTTACTTTGTTTACCCACATGGTTTTTACTTTATCTATTTTTGTTTTTATCTAAATGCATGAGATCTTGTAGTTTAACCTTTCCCATTCTCTTTCCCATCCAACCTGGGATGAACCGCTATGTGGCACTAAGCTGCTGGGGTTAAACCACGACAATCTCTAATAAGTTGAATCAAAAGGATTCATTCTTTAAATGTGATTAGATTTGCTAAAAAAAGGTCTTGCCTGGTTCTCTTCTCAGTAGCTTACATAGCAAATATGAAACCACAAATTTCATTGAACAAAAATTATTCATCTGGTTTAGAGTAAGGAAATCATTGACTCAATTGACAGTTAGGATTTGTTCAATTTCGGCGCAATTTCCTCTCTCAGAGCTTTCTTTCTTTTTTTTTTCTTTTCAAAAAGAATAAAATTTCTTTCAGTTTCAAAAAATATTTTTTTCAAAATATTTTTTGAAGAAAGTATAGCAGAATGTAATTATGACACTTTTTATTAAAAAAATGCATTTTAATATAATCCTCTAAGATTGTATCTTATGTTCCTCATCATAATATTTTCCACAATTAAAATAATGCAAAATTTTGAAAATAACACAGAAGACTTTCTCTTCGTAAATTTCAGGTAAAAGTATTATTAAAATTTTTCAAAATCTAATATTATTTTAAAAAGAAGAAATTAACTCATCTGTATTTATATAATTCTTATTAAAGTACACTTAGTAGCATAAAGCATATAATAAAACTCAAACATGATTGATTACTTACATATCTTTGAAGACAAACAGATGTTTAGCTGTGTCAAATTATTCCTGTAAGTCTTGACAACCTTCCATTGACTTCCACATCTTTAAATGAGTAAAAAGAGAAGAATTTATTGCTCCCAAAACAATAACCTCAAGGCTGTATGTGATTACCTGCATATACTTGTAAAAATGAATATTTCTTAAATCCATTGTCTCCCTTAAGATAAAGAGAATACAAGCAGAAAAAAATATTACTTCGTTGAAAGTTTTAACAGTAGCAAAGTTTTATCAGAACCACACTCACAAAAGGGTGGCTTTTGGCCACATACAGAATTTGCAATACAAAATAATCTTTACAAATGGACATGGAATCATGCAAGGGAAATATTTTTAAGTATATTAGTTGTTTTTCTCCCCCCCGAATTAAAAAGGATATATTATTTCAACTGAAGATTCAGACTTTACCTATATAATAGTGCTGATCTTAATGTAATGACACCTTTTTTACTAGGTTGGCCCACGACATCAGAGGCAGATGTGGTGGTATGGCAGTAGAGGTTGAACTTGCCAGTCAGTATTTCATTACAGTTTGTTGCCTTGTGAGAGATGACAGTGGAGGGGCAGTCTGTCTTCCTGAGGGATTTCCCAATTTCATAAGTTATTTTAATGGTCTCTTAATTCCCTAAAACCAATGAAGAAGCTAAGTCATTTACTACAAATTCCAGATCTGCTAAACAATGATACATGTTGATTATTTTAATTAAAATTCCTGACAATTTTGAATGGAGAAATATTTTGTTAAAGCAAAGAAAAAATCCTATTCTGGAATAGCTACTTAGCTTGAGAAATCACATTATAAGAAATTCCCCTGATACTACAGAGTATAATTATTCATGTAGCCCTGTCCTCTCCTCTCTGTGTTGCCCTGCATTTTGTCCCTTTTTCTGACAAGCACCAGCTACCGCATCTGGCATGAGGCCTGCTAAACTTTTGTTAGGATGCAAAGGACTAAGCAAGATCTAAGCATGTGAAGAGGGCAGAGTGGCAGGGTTCAGGGAAGGATGCATGCAGGGAAAGATTTTCTTTTGATTTGATTTTTTTTCAGTTGTTTTCAGTTGAAAATCCACACTATACTTAACAAACTTAAGACATCCTGAGATATTAACTATAAATTTATTAGGTTGAATTCAGCCACAACAAATATTTTCAGCACACATGTATGTATTGCTGTGTGCAAATAATTGAACTTCTGTCAGCTACAGTCCCTTGAAAGCGGCCTTGCAGGAAATGCTATCTTTAAAATGACGGTGTGTAAACGTGATCCCTGATCATTTAAAATTGACTCAAAGATGAAGTAGACTTGGAGGAAGAGCTATTTTTATCAGTTCTCAGAATTTATAGGTATGAAGTCCTCCCAGTGAGTTATCAAACTAAGCCCATATGGTAGTATAGTCCTTTGCTTTTGAAATGGCCTTGAAGGAAACTGTGAGTGATCTTAAGAGCAAAAGTTCTTGTTCCGGATTCATCAGATGACTTGACTGTTATATATTAAAATGTTGCTCAAATACCGAAGTCAAGGTTAAATAAAGCACTATGTTGTGTTCTCTCTCAGTGTCTTCTGCTAAAGCCCATATGTCTTTATGGGTATTGAAGTCTTGCGCTGTGACAAATAAAACCAGACATCAGCTACTGAAAGATCATTAGAAAAATGGCATCTCTTGCGAGTCTGGCTCACAAAATAAACATTAAAATTAAGTCAAAACATTTTTCAGAGAAACAGCATTTTACTTTGATGAGTGGCCAAGAAGTGAATGCTGGGCTAATTGTTTGCAGCAATAATTGCCAGCAAAGTGGATTTGTAAGTAAACACTCAAGCACTGCAGAGGGGCTAGTCTGCAGTTCAAGCATGGAAAATCTGTACACATAACTCCTCTTTATGCTAAGTTTTACACATATTACAACTGAGCTTCTTCCGCTTTAATGATTTTTGTGAAATGCCAGAGATGGCATATAGTAGCAATAATACAATAAAGTACCTCTGCAATATTTATTTGCTATGTACAAGAGGCATATATGTAGTGTTTCATCTTACCATGAGTTCTATGCAAAGATAACTTTTAATTCTCAAAGAAGGGAAAATATATCAGAAGGCAGAGTAACTGCTTGCAAAACAACTCTTCCCTAGCAGTTCTTTATAATGACGTGAAATTTCATCTCTTACAATTTTGAGGTGGTCACTTTCAAGGCATGATCCATATGGATCATTTTTCACCTGCGGTTGAAAGAGACTACCTCTAGGTATAAGGTGAGATAATTACCTTTCATAGCTCTGAATAGCGATGAATCCATAGAAGAGTTGTTTTGTTCAAGATATAGTAGGAAGAGATGTCATCAACATAGGCTGTCTATGTTTAATGTATAATGAGGGAGGAAATTGTCATCACACTGAGGATCCAAATAAAATGAAATCTAACTGAAAATGCTGATATTTAAAACTGGGGTTTCTTCAAAAAAATAAAACTATGAATTTTCCAAGATGGTATTTTTTTTTTCCCGAAGATTCTCAGCCAAGCTGATGGGAAGTCTTTTATTAACACATCATAATAGTATTTTCAGAGGATTTCCTCTCACACAGGAATTTTTCTGCCAGGTGTTGAAGAGTGCACAATGGCATCACAGGCCCATTTGTAAACTGAGTTTCTTATTCATATAATTCTTGTACTATTTTCTAATCACTTCTAGCACATGATATAGTTGAGTGGGAGAAAGGCGTGATCTGCACCTTAAAGATGTTGCTTTAAGTTAAGTATTATTTGAAAAGTAATTACTGATGCTTAAGGTGGAATATTAATGACATTCAGACCATTAAGGTAATGTATGAACATTAACACTATTCAGGCTTGTAAGACCACTAGGACTTATTGCATTAAGGAAATGAAAACTTTCTCACTTAATATCTTGATGACGGCAAAGTTATTTCTTTTATCTTAAAATATAGTCTTTTAGGAGAGTGAAAAGGTTAAAGAGGAACAATGGAAGAGAAGATTTGCATTGGTTATGGAAAAACATGCACACTAAAGCTAAATAACATGCAAAGTCATTTGAAAGATTCTCTCAATCTAATTTCCTCTGTTTCCATACATCAAAAGTAGATTACAATTTTAAGATGCGCACTACAATTACTCACAGTGCTTATCTGTAAATGAAATTCAAGAACATGACACGAACATAATGTGATGCCAGAAGACACTGAGACACAGCTAATCTGCTTCATATCACACTTTATGTCACTGTTCCCATTCACAAGGGAGACCTCCCTTGATTGAAGATATGTTGTGAGCACAGTCATGCTTTCACTGAGATCCCTGCAAAAATCTCCCTCACCTCAGCATAAAGCTGCACTTGCACATGAGCTATTATCTTGTGCCTTAGAGTTAAAATAAAAATAAAATCTGTCTGGAAATGCACAACAAAATGGCCTCTGCAAGTTCTCAAGTCCTTCATTATTCATTAATAAAAATGCATTGACACCGTAATGTTTGAATACAAACACTACCAAAAACAGTATAATGAAAGTTTTCCAGATGCATTTGCACAGAAAATTGAAGATGTGAACACAAACTGTGACAGTATATCTGTTTGCACAACAAGCAAGAGATAAATAAGAAAGTCAAAGATCTGAATTTCCTGGAGAATTCGCATTGTTCAGTAGAACAAATGAAGTCCCAAGCCAGTGCAATTTCATTGCAGTCATTATCTATGGTACAAAGACCATGACTAGGTTTTTTTTTTTTTTTTTTTTTTTTTTTTTTTTTAATACTTTGTAAAAATACCATCAGGAAAGATTCCTTCTGGAATTAAAGCAAGCAAAAAATTGTTCAAATGAGTTCCTTTCAATCAATTTCAATTTAGGCTGATTCCAGCCTCTTTGAGTATTCTACTGGTCTCAGTACAATAATTTGTCATAAGAACCCAGGAAACACTTCTTTGATAGATCCTTTCTATTGCAAAAGTTCAGGAATACTTTACCTCCATAGTTTGTAGCAGGTCCAGAAAACAGAATTATTAAAAAATACATTGATATAGTGTACATATAGAAAAGTATTCTAATTTTTCTATAAAATTTATCATATAATAAAAAATAAGAAACAGTTTTCCATAACTTTTGTGTGCATATTGGAAGTTTCCATGCAGTAAGTACGGAATTCATGATATATTTCTCTTATAAATAGCAACCTGCAAAGATTCAATCTTTTTGTTTTTATTCTCACCACATTTTCAAATTTCTGACATCACCCATTGTGATTATCATTATGTTGTTTAGTAGGAGTTTGAAGGCAACTACACCACTGTAAATAAATAATTAAATTCATTTTTTTTCCTTTTCTTTTTTTTTTTTCTTCTTAATATCAGAAGAAATTTTTTGGGTGAGATTAAAGGATATATGATGTTACACACAACAAGATTACACAGTAGGTTTTTCTGATGAATTGTCACAGGCAATTCAAAAATATTTCCACAGCTATTATCTGACAAGTAATCATAAAAAGAGATCATGAACGAGGTCTCTGTCATCAATGTAATCGAATTTATGTGATTGAAATACATCTTGAGACCTTTATGGAGCTAGTACTATTACCTTGCAATTTTTTTTTTTACAGTTCTCAGATTTTGGTCGGGGCTGGTATGAATTTCATGTCCAGAGACATTCTTACCAGTTTTTCCACCAGGGAGAGTAATCATCACAGAATTGCAGGTGTTGGAAGAGATCATTTAATACTGCTAAAGCAGGTTCCCTACAGTAGGCCACACAGGTAGGTGTGCAGATGACTCTTGAATATCTCCATAGAAGGAGGCTCTACAACCTCTCTGGGCAAAACGTTCTAGTGCTCCATCACCCTTACTGTAAAGAAGTTCTTCCACACGTGAATGTGGAACTTCCTACATACAAGTTTTAGGCCATTACTCCTTGTCCTATCACTACATATCACCAAGAAGAGCCTGACCTCATTCATTTGCCTCCCACTTCCCTTTAGATATATACAAACATTTAGCAGATCCTCTTTCAGCCTTCCATCAACTATCTGATCCATGTATTTTCACAGCTCTTTCATAAAAGCAGTTAATAATGTTTCAGCTGTCCTTTTTTTGGTCTCAAATGCTAATTAAATATTTACAGGAAAAAAAGGAAAGGGAGGAAGTGAAGGGAAACACTTTTGTCTTTTTCATCTTCTTTAGTAGATACACACCAGTTTGTTTTTTGCTTTTTTGACCTTCCTTCAGTCCAACATTAGTTATAGGAGGGGAGAGAGAAGAACTCTATAAGCTACAAGAGCACAACTGAGTATGGGAACTGTACAATGAATGGGTTTTGAATCATACTCAGTCTGTGAAAATGCCAGGTTACTTAATATGAAAATTCAGGCTTTGGAAAAATACTGGAAGAAGTATTCCTATGTCATCAGAGTGAGAGAATTTCTGATGAGGGTCAAAAAGATCAACTAACTCAACAGGCATGAATTTAATAAAAAGTTCTTTACACACCTTAGTATCACAGAATCATGGGACCACCGAAGTTGGAAAGGACCTCCAAGACCATCCAGTCCAACCATCCACCTACCACCAATATTTCCCCACTAAACCATGTCCCTTAGTACCACATCTAAATGCTTCTTGAACACCTCAGGGGACAGTGACACAACCACCTCCCTGAGAAGCTCATTTCCAGGGCTTGACCACTCTTTCTTATCTGGCAGCTACTACTGAATGTTCTAATGAATGAATTTGCTTGCCAGGAGATTTAATATGGTTTTTTAATATGTATTTATTTCCATCTGGCTCCTGTTTCTCATTCTGGCATTAAATATGAGTATTTGAGTACTACAAGGAGACTATAAAGAAAATTTTGCCAAAGTGAAAAAGCAGTTCTTCCCTTCAGCTACAGTTCACTTGAGGTTTGGATAATTTTTTTATTAAACATTGAAAAATCAATCATCTAAAGTAAACACTCAGTAAATTTTCTTGTCTGTTTTAAATACAAATTACTACAACTGACCATCAATAGAAAATTTTACCCTGCCTTCTCTGAATTAACAGTACGTACATTAAGTTCATTCACTTTGGTCTCAGATTGCGTTAACAGGGCATTAAGAAGGAATTAGTCCCCTCAGAATTGCTAACTCCTCTGTCAGTGTGTCAGATCAGAGGGCTTAAAGAACTTTATTCTAACGCTACAAATGTCTTCTTTCAACAGTTCATTTCTATGCACTGAATTACTCCAGCTTCTGTGATGGTCATGGGCATGCCAAGTTAAAGCTATACCAAAACCAGAATACATCCTTCAGCCAGGAGATCAAAAATGGAGCAAAGCGGTAACATCTCTTTGGAACAGCCTCCAGGCTGCTTGTCAAACAGGAAAAATGCAGCATTTGTTTCACCTCTGGGTTTTCTGGTGTATGGGGAACACAGCAAGTAAAAAAAGCATTCACAGTCTCTCTAAGCAGATATTATCTTTAAGCAATTTTCAATTTCTCTGTTTGAACAGACTTTCTAACCCCTATACAAAAAAATACCAGGGCACTTTTCCCAGTAAATATGAAAGGTGAATGTGCTGCTGAATGTGCTAGGAGGGATTCTGAATTCAATTATGTCTCCTGAGAAAAACTTATTGCTTATTTTTTGACTGAGGATTACAGACCCATGCTACTTCACATAATGGCCATTCCTATACAGATAACAGTATTTTAATTGCCAGGGCAATGAAGTATGTTAGTTTAGTACAGATGAGTATAATTCATCTTGACTAGTCTCTCAGCTATTCCTCTAAATTGCCTCTAATTTCTTTGGAATTAATTGTGCAGAAGTATAATGTAAATTGAGTTGTTTTTGTCATAGCTCACCATCCCTAGAAATCCTCCCATGGCTGACAAGTGGTTTTTAATGAAGCACCTGACCTTTCACTAAGTCATCTCCAAGCTTGTTAGCTCTCATGTTAATGATGGAGTTTGGATAGATATTATGTGTTCAGAGATGCTCACACTCAGTGCTACGTTAAAAAAAAATCATCAGGGAGTATATAAAATAAAAAAAATTCCTTAACTGGGAAGTTACAGAACTGTGGTTTCAAGGTAACTTTATTTTAATGTACAGACTCAAAAAGAGGTAAATTGCAATTTCATCGCTGTATTACTGCTCATTCTTCCCAACAGAATTGAAGGTGTATACTCATAAAAGTAAGAATTTTATTATAATCCACAATTACTGTGTAGGATTCAACATCACATATTTTATATTCTAATTTTAAAAATGTCTATTTATCTCCTTGTAGACTTCTTGCATATTTTACTACTATGCAAGTATTTGTACAACATATCTGCAAAATGAAGGTTGAAGTTTTCAATTTTTGATATCAGAAATTGAGACATCAGTGATTTATAATCTCAGAACGATTTTTTCAAGATGGCATTTTTTCATTTGTTTGTTTTTAAGTAAGAAACATTGTAAAAATATACTTTCAAATATTCACTGAATTCATTAGCACATCTATAGGTTGATCTCCAAAGTACTGTCGTGGTAATAAAAACAAAAACAGCTACTATCCATCGAATATTTACAAACTACATACAGTTATGGAACTTTTATGGAAAGATTCAAGTGTTAGCTAGCAGCATATAAAATACATCTTTGCTTTCCACCCCAGCCTGTAGCACCCTCAGCCTATCTCAGCACCTATATCAAGCACTGTGTAAGGCTCCTTCCCACCTTATTATTTCCCTTGTTAAATGTCCTCCAGCTCCTTGCAGCTTGCTCTTGAAGCTCCCATATATAGACATTTCCTGGCCAGATCCATCTACCATTTACCTGCTCTTGTACTGCATGGTTCTCTTCGTTTTCTTTAGGGTCACAAACTGAAGAGGCTCTCTGTGCACAGCTTTGGTCATAGCCTGACGCTGAGTATGGTCAAGCAAGTCATGCTAGCAAGTGAGCTATCTTCCTTTCCTGGTGTTTCAGGTTTTTTTAAAAAATATTTATTTTGTTTAGATTCTCTTTGCTAACCAAAGTAGTTTTAAAGCTAACTTAGACAGTAACAAATGATAAAAAGTGATAAAAGTCAAATATATTCTTATCCCTCAACAATATATAACAGTAAAAAAAAAAAAAAAGGAATAATGTATGAGAGTGAGTTCACATAAAGTTCACATTGTCATTTCTCAAGGGGGATCACATGGCTAAATCATAGCCTAAGAACTTCTCTTAAACATCTGAAAATCACAATACTTGGTAAACAAGGGGTAAAACTCACATACAATAGTTTTTTCAATACATGAAAATGTTCATTTGGTATGAAGATTCTCAAAAACATGAGAACCAAATATATATGTACATATATATGTATATATGATAGTTTAAAACTAGCGCTGAAAACCAAACTGTGTTTAATTGAATGAATTAAAAAAAAGACAAAAAACTCCAAACAAAGGGAAACATACTAATAAAGTAGAACTAGAATGACATTTTTAAAAGCTGCCATCTTGGTTAATATTAGTTGTACAGCATCCCTAAAACATCACATTGTTAATTAAACACAGACCTATTTTTTTATGGCTTTATTGATTTACTTTTGGCTATAGATGTCAAGATCATTATGTTAATTTAGATTATTATTGAACATGAGTCAAGTTTTTTTTTCTTCATCTTAAAAAATTTCTAGGCGTCATCAAGTTAAAAGTAACTAAATAAATGCATATATCAATATATGCTCACTTTTTCTTTTCAGTTCTCATCTGGGACTACATTTGAAATACATAAAATGAGTGATGTGAACCTGAGAAATGAGTAAAATTTGTATAAGTATTTTATAACCTGTAGACTCATTACAGTCATTGAGAACTAGACGATTTACTATAATGTTCTTTTAAAGCAAACTCTGTAACGTGTTTTCCCTCCTTATCCAACAGAATTTTGAAACATCTATTGTGTGTCTTGGTATTATTTCATCCTGATAAGGTCAGAAATTACATATATGTTAGATATTTAAATACAAATGAGACAGACAGTCAGTATCCTCTATGGACTGCACATCGAGCACAATCTCAGATCTCAGGTCTACCCTTAGCTATGACACCAGACTACAGGGCCAGGTCATTCTCACCTCTTTTTTTTTTTTTCCCCACTTGAGTAACTGGACTTCACCAGTTAAATGGTGAAGATTCTTTGGCGTAGACTGTTCCTCACAGCATATATACATTACAAAAATCAGGAGAATGCAGGTGCACGTTAATACCACTGTGTAATACTGAAGTACATTTAACAACCCAGTATAACTTTTAATTAGATAGTTGCTGAATTAGAAAATGAATTACAATTTCACTAGAATTATTTTTCCCATCATCTTCAAAGATCTTGCATGATGCATACCTATAGTGGCTCTCTGAAATATATTTTTATTTCAGTAGTATTTAATGATCTCAAACACTTGATTTATTACATAAGGATGTGATGTGCCATTTACAGAGTTAATATATTTGCCACTAAATTTGGTTGCACTCCTTTTGAGTGTAATAGAATCTGAAAGAAAGTGGCAACTTCTAATCATATGGCACTTAGTTTTCCTGAACCTTATAATAAACTCAGCATGTCTCTATGATTCTGTGTGTTCCACTGAGAGAAAACTAAGATTGAGAAAAGGAAATTTTTGAAGCCTATTTATTTTTATGATGTTACTTGAAACAGGTTTATAAATTATAAGTATATAATGGTGATTTTTAGAACCATAAAAATATAGTATATGTACATAAACTTAAAAAAAAAATCAATAAATTTTTTATATATGTGTGCATTCTTATATACACTTCTGCACACACACACATAAATATAAATGCAAAATCCAGGTAGTAACCAGACTATTAACTTGAGTTTTCCTCTCTTAACAGTAGGGTAGCTCACCTCACAAATCATGTTTCTGTTGGAAATGAAAGGTGCACCGCTGCCAGCATTTTGTAAAAAATAATGACACACTTTACTACCTGTAAGTGCTGACTGAATGCTTCTGCTTTTCCTCTCCAAGGTGACTGTAACACAGATTGATGAAAGATTCAGTGGGACTACAAAGGTTAAAGATGCAGACCCAGAGCTGGAAGGCAGCTCTGACACTGATGGAATACAGTACAATGAGAATGCCCACATTATTGTCTTATCCTCTGATAACCAGTGTAATATGAAAACAGACTACAGGAGAAAGGAACAAATTAAATCCATTAATCAAGCATATCTGTGCTAAACAGTTGTTCTGAAGAGACGAACAAATGAAAAATTTACTGTTTGTTTCCATGCTTGCTAGCACCAGAGAAGAAAATTAATTATAAGGCTGTGGCTAAACTATTAGTTAAGTTTTTTCTTGAGAAAACTATTTATGGCTTTGTCAAAGAACAAATGAACCTCATTAGTGAGATTAGTTTCAGCTGATCATTTTGCATTAGGACAGACTAATAACATACCCTTTAAAGATATATTGAAGGAAATAACTCTAACGAACCAGAATACATTTTATATCTCTTACTGTATTAGAGTGTTAAATTGGAAATGTATGATATGCCACCTAACTAAAAATCAACTCTGTTTTCTTTGCTTTCCCCTGGTAAAATTAAATACGTAGTTGTTAGGCTAACTATAATCAGCTGCTGGTCAGGGATTCACAAAGGGATCTCTAGTTAAGGGTTCTCACAGTTCACTTATAAAATTCCACTCTAAGAAATGCAATATCCAAATCTTAGCTAATTCTTAACAGAAAAAAAAAAGCAAACAAATCAAAAGCCCAAATAAAAATATAATATTTTAATATATAAAATGAAATGATAGCCTGATTCAAACTCAATGAAATTTTTCCAGAAGCTTATATTGATGGAAGATGAATGAAAGTAATCTACAGAGAAAAGAATACAAGATGTTTTCCTATACTGCCTTTTTATTCTTCTTAAAACTATTATTAAAATACTCACTGCCTTTAGAAATGAATGGAAACTATCTTTCTATGAACTATAAGCCTTCACAGCAAACTATTACCTATAGTAGGTCAGGGAAATTAAATATCTTTTCAGTACAGCATTTATGATGAAGTTTCTAATCTCTTTTCTCACAGTAAAGTCCCTAGTAAAGAATAGACTCTGCTACAGTACTGGATTTCTCATGATGCAAATGCTTCCCACAGGGAATTGAACTGAAATCATGCAGATGAAACAGCCAGACATCAAACAGTAATTAGTTTGTCACTACCCAATTGACCTGATTCCCACTTGAAGTCCAGAGGCAAAGAAGTGGTTGTCAAACATCTTAGCTAGTGAAGTCTGTTTCCATTGGCTTCGTGTCTCATGTGTGCCAGCTGTGCTGGGTAAACCTATGGGAAGATTTTACAAAGCTTGGGACACTTGAGAAGCACTTTGGTCAACATGGCCTCCTCATACTACATAGTAATCTGCAATTATTCTTCATATTTGCAGCGCAGATAATGTCTGGTTTTCTACACAGCATCCTATTTTCGTAAGTCTTGAATTCTTTTATTTGCAAAAACAGCTGAAACTGACCAACAGATTGAAGTGCTATTGACCAGAAGGAGGAAAGAGTTGTAAAATCACATGAAACATATAAACGAAAGAAACATGAACCTCAGCCTTTCAGGTCCGATTTTCTTAGAAAATCGAGAATTATTCCATCCCATGATTATCCATCTCCTGATCCTTCCAGCTGCATAATTTGGATTCTTGGCTGTGGAAAAAAAATCTGTATTTAGAGATGATGTTTTGGTGCAATATGAATGGTTTCCCTACATTTAAATAAAGGAAAAAAATACAATTAGCAGATTACAGCCTTTCATTTTTTATATAGCTTTAACTGTAAGAACAATATCAAACAGGATTGAAAATTTGACCTAGTCTCTTCATTTTCTACTGCTGAGGTGATTTAGCCAGCTTTCTATTTTTAGACTGCAAAAGGCTGCAGCTAAGATATCCCTGACAGCCGCCCTTGAAACTTCAATGGCGAAAAGGCATTTGGTACACTAGGGGTAATGTTCAAAATTACCTTGAAGATTTAACTATAGAACTCACACTTTTATCATATGTACATGCATTCTTTTAATTTAAACAAGACAATCTGTCTTTACATTATTTCAAATCCATTTTGGTGAAAAATCCTTCTATAGTAGTTTAAGTTTGGGTGGGAATAACGTATTCAATAAAAGTCTCACATATTGTTTCAGTGTTTGCCTTTCATAATATGGATATTAGATGGGTGTCCAGAGGTTATCTTTAACCACATTTCTCTTTTCAGTATGTGACAGGATAAAATCTTTGACAATATGTCCTTAGTAGTAGATGACTACATTAGCCTATATTCCCCAGAGTAATGTTTGATAGATTGAAGTATGAACGGTCCTATCTGGAAGGAAATGTGATGTAGGCATCAAAGATTATGATTCAAAACCTCCCTTCTTGTTTCTCCACTGCTGGAGCTTGTAGCCCTTCTAAGCACTGAAGTAATCCATTGTAGAAACTGCACAAGTATTAGCCAGAAGAGCCTTCTCCTACACTACAGTAGGCATCTTTTGTGAACAGCAGGCAACTGGCTATCATAAAACAAGAATCTTTTCTACAGTGTCTGATGACACAGGCCTATAGCAGCACTTGTGATTTTGAGCAACAAAAGTAGTTTCTACTTTTTGCATGAAGGATGCACAGTATTTTGCATAGTTAAGTAACAACTGTAAGTGAAAATGGCACATTATAAAACTACATGAAATCTCTTACTGTGAGAGAAATTTGTAAGTCAAAGTAGATGAACAGAGAAACACAATAATTGTGGTAATGAATTATTTGTAAAACACAGTGAAATTTGTACTTTGGGCTACTCATGCTTAACTGCAAATTATAAGAAGCACAATTGGATTTCCTTGTAAGAGAGTCTAAATAAATGAACTAGAATACAGCATGTTATTATCACTATAGTGTTCCATAGTATCAAATGATGGATTAACAGGAGATATATATTATTAAAATGGAAATGATATATGTTTTTTTTTCTCAGATTTCTTAATGAAAGTAAGGGATTAATGAACAGTTGAAAATACGTATGCATAGGATATTTGAATTTTGAACAATCTCTGTGGAATACTAAAATGATTTAGGGTTGTTTCAAAGTGATCTTGAACAGGAAAATTTCCAAATTAACCCCTCACTAGTAGTGTCATTGTTTGTAACGTGAAAGATTTATGTCATTTAACATATGTGCTTGCCTTGGCGTTTCATCAAAGAGCTTAAGTGACATCAAGGAATATAAACATCCTAAGTTCTGAGATGCATAATTCAGAGGGAAAACAGAACAGAACAAATGTGCAAAATAAAAACTAAAAGTCCTCCAACAACTAACCAAAAAAACCCCCCCACATACAAAAAGCCCCTCAAACTAGCCAAAATGTCAGCTTTGCACTGAACATGTAGAAGAGAAACAGCTGGCATATTTCATTTAGATCTCCGAATCATACTTCTCCACTGCAAAACAGGGAGGTTTCATTTCAAAGGCCTGAGCGGCATCTATAAACACAGGCCTTCTAACTCTGATCTATGCATTGATACAAAGAGGATGATTGCACTTGATGATCTCAGAGCTAACAAGAAACATTGTGAGACACAGGCTTTAACCGTGTGAATGAATTAACTTAAATGATAAGTGAATGAAGACTCCTTGCTAAGTCCCTTTTTTCCCCAAGATCAAGTTCAAGCAACTATGTTAATCAAGACTGACCACTAAACAGTTCATTGTTAGGACCAAATTAACTATTTTTGTCTTCTGGACTTCTTATATTGCCTTTAGAAAGAGTTATCTCCGCAGTGCAAACCTAACATAATTATTCAAGAGTTTTGTAAAAAATAATTGCTGTAAACAGAATTCCTTTCAAGAATCTGTCACTTACAAATGATCTTCTCTATCAAAAAGACCAAGTGCCAGCTCCCTGCACTTCAGCTACAACAACCCCAGGCAACACTAGAAGCTTGGGTCAGAGTGGCTGAAAGGCTGTGTAGAAGAAATTGGCCTAGGGGTGTTGGTGAACACTTGGCTGAACATGAGCCTGCAGTGAGCTCAGGTGGCCAAGAAGGCCAATGTCATCCTGACTTATATCAGAAATAGTGTTGCCAGCAGCAACAGGGAAGCGATCATCTCTCTGTATCAGCACTGGTGAGACTACACCTCAAGTGCTGTGTTCAGTTTGGGACCCTCATTGTAAGGAAGACATTGAGGCCCTGGAGTGTGTCCAGAGAAAGGCAATGAAGCTGGTGAGCGGTCTGGAGCACAAGTCTTATGAGGAGCTACTGAGGGAACTGTGATTGTCTAGTCTGTAGACGAGGAGGCTCAGGGGAGACCTTGTTGTTCTCTACAACTATTGGAAAGGAGGTTGTGGTGAGGTGGGGTTCAGCCTCTTCTCCCATGTAACTAATGATAAGAATAGAGGGAATGGCTTCAAGTTGTGCTGGGGGAGATTCAGGTTGAACATTAGGAAAAACTTCTCTAAAAGAGAAGTTATTCTACTTCATTCAACATTTTGAGGCAGTTGTACAGATTGTTTCTTATTTTGACAATTTAAGAATCACTCTTTAATATAAAAAAAATTTACAAGGAAGGAGTAAAGTTAATGTATGTGATCTACAACACTAAGAAAACTGTCCAGACAAAGTTATCAAACATCTGACAGTTTAAAAGAACATCTGAAGTTCAAAATTTTCTACATATTAAGCCAAACTAGAGGCATATGAGTAGTTTTTTTGTTAACTGTTATCTGTTACATATAAAGCAGATAACAGATATAGAGAGGAGAAACAAAAGCAGATTTTTTTCTGTTAGAGCTTCATGTCAGAAAGTATAACTACATATATGATGAGAAGGGAATTGAATTCAGAAAGAAAGTTCAGATAAAAATCTTTCTTCATAGCTAACTATCAGTACCTGTTCCTCTTCAAGTAGTTCCTCCTACAAACAGAAATACTGTTCTCTGATTAAGTTAAATTATGGCCCAGATTTTGATTGCAGTTGTTCCCATATGGAATTATTTGGTAGATTTTAATGAGATAGAATAATAATATCAGAGACTACTGTGATACAGTTTAAATCAGCATAGCACACAATGACTGACACTGAAGAAAATCAGGCTGTATCACTCAGTCATCTAGCCAAAACAAACTAAAAAACAAAATACTCTCCTTGGCCTAAAAGGATATCGTTTTAAAAGGAAAAACTTTGAAAAATATGTCTGATACTGTCTAGTCAAAAGTCTTGCCATTTCTATCTACCATCTGTTGAGCACCAGTTCACAGAATTGATTAACTTTTTAATATTATATAAAGTTAGAAAATTTATGTTCTTATATTCATTAATTGTAAGTAACAGTTGGATCAGTTTGGAGCTAAGTTCTGAATCAACAGACAGGCTTAAGATGCACTTGTTTATCCAATATATTTTGAGTTTTAAGACATGTTCAAGTTTCCAAGTTTGTTTTGTACTGCAACTGAGTGCATTTGCAACAAAGTAAAAAATATTTTTAAAAAGAAAACATAAAAAGAGCATGTCTCTGAGATGAATGGAAGCAAGCAGGAGCTCAGCATTTTGCAAACTTGGGCAGGTGCCTAGCTACAGGTGTCTGAAAATCTTAATCATGGGATTTATTTCCCTGCTCTAACATATAATAGAATAAATGAGATTATGAAAACCATAAACTATTTCATTTTCACTTGGTTGGATTTCTAGACAGGTAAAATAAAGACAAATGTTCTCCAAATAAGGCTTTGCATTTTGACATTCTTATTACAAATAATATAAATTGCATATGAAGCACTCCCAGAGATGTGAGGGAAAAGACTTTCACATAAGAATTTGTAAATTTATGATCAACACTGTTGCTCTGTGTGTTTGGAATGGTAGTATTTCAAAGATTTTTTTTACTAGAGATAAAGATCCTCTATTTCTCTATAGGAACATTAATTCTTACTCAAAGTTTTACCACCAAAAGCTCCCTAACAAGTTAATGCTATTCCATATATAAACAACGACTAATGTTTTACTAGGTATGCCTAAGTTTGACAGGTTTTCCCCATTTCTTTTTATTATCTGATATTGTACAAACACTACATATTTGTTGTCTGCTAGACTATCATAGTGTAGTTTGATTTAGCTACCACAATGACAGTAATATCTATCAGGGTAAAGTCAATAATTATTATCTGCTTTCTGCTGTATCACATACCTTACTCTAAGAAGTCAAAATCTCATACATCAGAACCTTTCAGAGCCATCTGGATTGATTACAATCACTGTTACTTACAAATTTTGCAAATGCATCAATGCAAGAAATAGCAAACATCAAAACTGTAGAATCATTGAATCTTTTGAGTTGGAAGGGACTTTTCAAGTTCATCTGGTCCAACTCATCTGCAGTGAACAGGGACACCTGTACAGCTAGATCAGGGCACTTAGAGCTCCATCCAGCCTGACCTTGGGCATCTCCAAGGATGAGGGATCTACCACCTCTAGAAAATCTGTTCCAATGCCTCACCATCTTTACTGTAAAAAACAGTTTTCTTATATCCAGTCAAAACCTCCCCTCTTTTCCTTTGGAACCATTTCACCTTCTTCTGTCACAACTGTCCCTGCTGAAGCGTCTGTCCCCTTCCTTCTTATAGTCCCCCTTGATCTGCTGGCCACATTTCTTTTGGTGCAGACCAGGATATAGCTTGCCTTCAGGGCTGTGATGACACACTTCTGGTTCACACCCAGCTTACCATCCACCACTACCCCCAAGTCAGCAAATATTCATCAAATCTATATAGAAGTTTCAGAGAGAAAGCCAAAGCTTCTCAAGCAGTTGAAGTGAGAACTTACACTGGCAGAAATTAGCTCCTTCACTAGTGTTTGCCAACACAAAATTTGAAGCAACCTATATATATATATATATCACAGAAGCCTTTCACCAACAGATGCAGAATAGAACAGTGCCTCTTCCCTCTCCAAGCAGGTAGGACGGCTCCTGAGAACATGCTGCACCTTCTACACACTCTTACGAGATTCTGTTCTCACTTCCCTGTGTTGTTTTCCCTTTAACAGCCGGTCTGACTTCCATGTTGATAAACTGTGATCTTCTACTAAGTTGCCAGTTTATATTACGTGTATGTGGCTGCCTACTTGTTCAATAGAGTCAATACCTTCATTAAGGGAACTGCAATCATAAGCATGGTAGAGGTCCCTGAAAACTGATTATCCCTGCAAAGTTTGAAGGGATCTACAGGGAAATCATAGGAGCAAAATTACAGCATACTGTTCATTTTGGAAAAGAATATTGCAAAATGCTGCAGGAACTTAGATAAGTGAAGTGTTGATAAGCAAAGTATCATAAAAAATGGTACTTATACACAGGTTATAAGATTTTTTTTAAGAACTCGTGCATATGCATGAAAAAATCTCTTTGAAAATAAGTGCATATGTGAAAAGAATAAAATACTCAGATAAAGTTATGAGATGAAATCTCTGAGTATAAGGCAGCATTAAAAGTCCTTAAAAATAATGCAATATTACAATCCTATGCAGTAAGTAGACAAGAAAAATAAATGGAGGTTGCCATCTCTTCATTAGAGCAACATTAACGATTTAAGTTGACAAAACTGTGAAATACTGCACTTCAAAGTTCAGGTAGGAGAAGAAAAAAAACATTTGAAATTACTCTGTACTGTATTAGAATAACACGCTAAAAATGCTTCCTACTTTTGGAAGCAGTCATTTACCTTTTCAGAGCAAGTTTACTTTTGTCCTTATTCCAGTTGATATAGCCTTCCTGAAGGTGTAAGGGGATAGAACTTTTCCCTTGGATAAAAAAATCCAAACCAAAATAACAATACAGTAACTGGGATGAACTACAGAGGATATAATTTGAATGAGTAAATTTATTTTTGTATCATATGAAGTCTCTATTCTTGAAATATGTGTTCACATACACAAAGCTTGGCAGCTGTTTAGAAAAATGCTCAGGCTGACCAAGGAAAACATTTCCCAGCTTGCTGAGAAAACTTGGAATGTCCATCTGGCACTCAAAGCCTGAAAAGAATATAACAGTGAACTGCCACATGAGAAAGGAAGGATGGCAGGCAGGCATTATAGGCATTAACGACCTCAACAGAAATATATTTATGCTGGGATATATATATATATTCTCTTCTCTCATTATGGAAAACCTTGAGGAATAATTAGGAACAGTGGGAACTTCTGTTGAAATTTCCCAGTCTATGAAATGTCACAGAATTACATATCAACCTATGAAATCTGTGCTTATCTATTGGCACAGTCAGGCCTGTCTTTTGATTGTATGCTTGAATCCTCAGTGAAAGCCACTGGCAAGGTTGGCGCACTGCTTCAGCAGCTGGTATGTAGAACTGATAGGTTCTGTTTTAGAAAGTACTATCTTGGATGTCAGTAAAAGAGTAATATATTTTTATTGCTTGTGTTCAGTCTGATACTCTACCCTTGAACTTGAACCATGGTTTTCATTTTAGATGCAACAGCAAGGTATGGGTAGCATGCAAACAAAACAGATCATTGTCAAATACCAATGGATATGTGAGGGACTTTATCTCCAGGCTCTGATGCTTAGATAAATACACAATATATTGAGAATTTAATAAGGCAGATAATGAGAACAGAACAGAACTGCATCAGTGCTGACTACCACTGGATGCATTACTGCAATCTCTACCTCCTACATTTCTAACTTTTCAAACAGATTAAAGCAGTTCTTCACTTTGAATACTTGCTGGATTTTAACACTAAAAATAGAACAAGATGGCTATATATTCTGAATAACACTGAGACCTTCCACCAAGTTTTATTCTGATAACTGTGATTGCCTGATGAACTTCACATCTATTAGAAACAGGTAAGAATTTGCATGACCATATACTTGATTAGTACTCCTTAATGTTGGAAGGCTGCTATGGCTATTTCATCCTCAATTCACATTGAATCACTACACCTACTCATGGTTTCCAAGTCAAAAATGTCCAATACAGAGGTACTTAATCTTCAAACAAGCTTCAGTACAGCCTGGCTCTCTTCTGTCTTTATTAGCATGATCTCAATGACAAGGAGGATCTTCATCAACATTAATAATGACTCCTGAGTGAATCTCTAAGATGTACAATGAAGGGATCTGAAAAGAAGACGTCTACTTGGGTAAGAGGCAAGAACATGAGTTTAGGGAACAGCAAGATGCATTGTTAGTGTCATCTATTTTGGATTAGACAAAACAGATGGGAAGAGTGACATTTTTCTGTATCTTGTATAGAATCATGCCAAAATTACAAGAACTCTTGCCTAGGTCCTGATAATGAAGAAATTGCTCATTACATATTTCACTCTTTCTCCTCCAATTAAAAAACAAAACAAAAAACCTCTACAGGGGATCATATTTCTACTCTCAAATTAGGAAAAGGTTCTTTACCAAGAGGTTGGTTAGGCACAGGAACAGGTTCCCCAGTGTAGTGGTTGTAGCCCCAAGCTGCCAGGGTTAAAAACAAACAAACAAACAAACAAACAAAAAAAAACACATTTGGACAACACTCAGAGATGTACTGTTTGACTTTCAGATGGTCGTCTGCAGAGCCAGGATTTGGGGTCACTTGATGCATGTGGCCCTCTTCCAGCTCATGATATTCTATGATTCTGTGATATGTACTGGTAAGATTAATTTGCAGAGGATGCATTACAAACTGAAGGAATATTTTCCTCCTTATCACTTCGAATGTTCCATCTCTTCTAATCATAAGTTTTTCTCCTTATCTTGAGTGATGTCTGATGATATCTCCCTTAAAAATGGAAGATCAACAAATATTTGGAAGTCTTTTGTCTCTCCCACTGTTAATCATTGGTGACATTTCCAATAGCTTTATTTCCTTTCATTTTCTCAGACTAATCGTAGTTGTAGCAAAAACTTGAAATACTTAATCCCTACTTTTAAAATCCTCTTTTTCCTTTACCAGATTTTAGGTAGTGATTAATTTTTTTTAAGTTTCTTTGTTTGTTTGTTTGTTTGTTTTTTGGTTTCTTTTTTTTCCAGGGAAAAAAAAACAAAAAACAAAAAACAATTAGGAACAAATAATGGGAGAAAAACTACTGATATTTTTCCTGTCATCCTGAATTTTATTCAGCTTTGTGTTCATATAAATAGACATAACTAGATTTGAGACCTTCAATGCTGACATACAAACCACTTGTGTAAATGGCAAATATTTTCCCTCTTATCTATAAAAGCAAGTTTGCTAAGCTTCGTATCTAGAAATGAAAGGATAGAAAGATGACAATTGCTCTTTACTTGGTCTTAAAACATAAGCTAAAACTTGTTTGGAGCCCAGATATAGGTTGCCTCCTAAAATATTTGTGTGTAATTATTTAATATGATGTACTTCTCCACAGTACATAAAATTACTTTAACACTTGTAGACATAATACTGCTTGTATGAAAATGACAGTTATTAATATTATCTATAAATCAATGTGCCTTATGTTGCCTTTTTCTGAAACCTCACATATATTCTTTCTCAAAGAATAAGAGAACTTTATCATCTTACAACCATGTGAGACACCAGTAATAATCCCTCAAGTAAAAATCCAGTGTTATCATATTCAAAGTACTTTGCACAAGAAAAAAGAACATAGGAAAATAATTATAAAATTTCTTAGTCAACATGCATTTAATAGTCCTGAAATATTGCAAATAGTATTTAAAGTATAACTTTTAAATTAAACTTGCTAGATAACAAGGCTGCTTCATCCAAGGTTTTCTCACTCAGATCTTAAAGCTTGTAAGAGCAATAGGAAGTCCAGTCTGTCAGTAGAGTACTCTGATGGGCTGGACAATGTCCTAACAAAGGAAGCCTCAACATGCTCTTAAACTATATCTGAAAATAACCTGAGGTTTGTTCTTAATTTTAGATGCTTGAAAAAGTTCTCATATATGAAAGTACACAACTTAGAGGAAGAAAATCTCCACAGGTAGAAGTTTATGCTTCATTGTACTGTTCTTAGTAGATTAAGAATAAGCTGGTCATTTAATGGCATCAAGGGCAAAAATTAACTTTATTAGCACTGTACCTTTACCCAAGTTTTTTCTCAAGAAATAAAAGAATGTAAAAAGAATGTAAAAAGAACCACTGTTTAATGGGATTCATAGCTTCAGAAAATACAGATAGGAAAGTGAACTGCAATAGCAAAGATTAATACTACTGTACTGAAAGCTTCTGTTCTGTTCAACATAATACTCAGGCATACTTATTGTGTTCATCATGTATGTACAGTACACTGTTGAACAGAACAGACATACATGCTCTTGGAAAGGGGTGAGCTGTGAGGACAAGGCCAAGAGGGGAAACAATGTGGTGATAAAAATCCACACAATACCAAGGGAAAATAGAACAAGCGCACGAAAGTGTAATGCTGCAGTGAATTATTAAGTATACACTTACATACAGACATATGTGGGTCAGGGAGTCCCTGAGCAGCAAATTGGTGGAGACCAGGAGAGTGTTCAGGGAAGTAACACTGTGTCTGCTCCTTTTCTGTCCTCATCTTTGAGCTGTCTATTTTCTGAATCTCTAAGACAGGAAATTAGAGAAACTGTATTTACCCAATGGATATCAGTACTACAGTTCAAAACACACTTATCAATGGCCAGTTTTATTTCATATATATGGTCAGGCTATTACAGAAACTTAACCCCTTTATTTTAGGGCCACTAATGAGATATAACTTGTTCTTCAAACATGCATGGAGTTTCACTATATAATCTTGGAAAGATAGCTGCAATAACTAAATAACATGTATTTAATTTCCCAAATATTTGACCTGTAAAAGTTTTGTTTCTTACAACTTACATTTACTAACCACGTAATAAATGCTGTACTACCTTATGAAATATTTGATTACAGGCATGGGATTTAAGCTTTTAAATTTGTCTGAAAATAATTTGCTTGATGGACAACAGCATCCTTGATGACCATTGCCATGAAAGTGGCAACCAAAGGTGTGCCTAGGCCTGTAACATGTCTCAGGAGGGTAGACAGCAGAAGACAGAGTGCTCAAATTAAGCAGCTCCTAGCTTTCTACAGTTTATAGACTGACTGAAACAAATATAAATATTGCTATGTAGCATTAATGAATATCCTTTTATTTTATATATTTATATTCAAAGTCCTTTGATTGCATTTTCTTTCAGCATTTGCATTCAACCAGACTGATGCTACAGCTTTTTACTGCAGTCGTGTTCATTATGTGAATAATAGTTTAGTTTGTTCCATTTTACAATCAGCCCTTTCTTAATGATGAGCAACATAATACATTTTCTTCATCACAGTTCTGAGTAGACACTCTCCTATCATATCTCCCTTCTCTGCTCTCTCTTTCTGGAGAATTCTTGCCTAAAAATATTTTCTCTTTGTACAGAAAATATTCCACAATTTCGGTTGATCATCTCAATTGATTTTTCTTCTATCTTTTCTACTTCTACTATAGCACTTTCAGATTAAAGGCTATGAGAGTAAGAGACAATCTTATGGATATAGTATTAGACTAGGGTTCAGGAAAGAGAGATTTTATCCCTGTTTGCCTCACAGATATTATGAACTATTCACTTTCCTTGTTGGCTTAGTAGAAAATGATGACTTGAAATTTAGTGAACATATTCTTCTAAAACAGAGAACATTTCTACTTCCAGCATGTGGAATAATACCATTAGAAGATAAATTGACTTGAAATTAATACTTAAGTATTTCTTAAGTATGGGGTTAATTTTAATTCCTTTTAAGCTGAGACGCTCATACCAGTTTTAATATCAGATACCTGGAAGTTTCAAAGATAACTCTGAGTACCTCTGTTCTCTTGACTGATTATCAGATAAAAGCTACTGAGAAAGGAATCGTTTACAATATTTTTACAGTTAACTCAGAAAGTCAGGCATCCCAGATTACTGACAAATTTATAGATAATAATCGTTCTGCCTAAACGGTAGTCACACCCACAGTGCCAGACACAGAACCATGCTACTGACAATACTACATCTTCAGAAGGAGCTGTACTTCAATGACTACGCATTTTTATTTGATCTGTATAAACAGAGTTGTCTTTAGCTCTGAATTATTTTAGAAAAAAGATAATTCACTGGACTGTTGTCCTTCAGTTTTCTATCTTTGTTCTGAACATCAGCTTTTCAGAAGCTGAGTTCCCAAACTACAACTAACTCCAAACTACGGATCAACTTGTAATGTAATGGAAAGTACAGTGACAATAGCTGAATGAGCAAAGCCTTTGTCTACAGCAAATGAGGACTACACCAAATATAGCAGCAGGGTCACAGAAATGAAAAAAGGCAGGGGGAAAGCAGCTTACTTTTAGAAGACCACAGGTAGGTAGGGATCTCTAGTGAGATACCCCTGCCTCCACTGCCAACCCTTAAATGAAGTCTGGGAAGGGTTAGACCCTGGCTACACTCCCATCCAATCAGGTACATTGCTTGCCCCTGAGCTCCCCTGGGTTGGCCCTGCCTTCCCACTAGATGCTCAATCACTGGTTCAGGCTGTGACTTAGTGTTTCCACTGCACTTGTGATCAGTCACTTGTCTGGATGATTATCAAAACAACTTAATTTGTTTTCCATTTTGTTCATGTACTTGACTATTATGAAGGTATAAGAAACAGACAAACAAATAAGCAGTCTTCAATTTACTGTGTGAATTTGTTTTATAAATTTAAAATTGTTCTTCCCTAATGCTGTCCAGTAATTTTTTTTTTGCCCTAAAAATTGATAATGCTGAAGAATCTAGAGGGAACATTGAATTTTGTTTTTGTGAGCACGTGTTGACTTCCCCAGTGATAGCTTCTGATTTCTGAAGTGCTATCATCCAAACACCATCTACTATGTCACCTTTTATTGCCAATCTGTCATTTATAAACAGTACAAGGCTTTTTTCCCCCTAAGTTTATTCCTAGTGTGTAAAGCGAAAGAAGATTCAGCATAACTCAAGCATCATCATGCCAGAAAAGCAAATGAAGAGCATATCAAACTAAATGGAAAAGTAGTTGATCTCCATACCCCGTATTAAAACACTGCTTCGTAATCAGTGTATTAGCTCTGGATTTCTGCACCTTGCTGTAGATTTTTAGGCATCTCAGCTGGAGCCCAACAAGCCCTTACTCGCAGATCCAAGCCTAATTCACATGCAAGACAGATTAAAAAATCCACTGTAAGAATTTGGTGGAATTTTGTGAATTTGTGGAATTTTTGTGAATTTGCAAAGTTTTTTTCCAATGTACAAAAACCACTGTAGTTAGAAAAGACAACAAAATATTACACATTTATCTTCTAAGTGCTAAGTGATTTCTTGGGTCACACTAAAGAGACACATTGCCTCTTCCAGCAGGTTTCAACAAAATACTTTACTTGCCCCTTTATAGGGGAAAATAATGCACAGTTATGGAGCTTTTTGCTCCATCAGCTCCCCATAAGCTGATCAAGTCAGCTCTATCTATGACAGCAACACAATGTTAACTGACAAAAGTAGTCAGTATTCTGGTCATCAAATAATACAGAAGAAAAGAAAAAAAAGAAGAGCCCAGATGAATCCTCCAAGGATAATCGCTCTCCTTGTGTACTCACTCCAGATTCACAGAGGGCCATAGTTTAACTGTTCTATTTTTCTGGTTCAAATTTAATCTGATTTTCTGGTTAAGGAATACCTGCATTTATAGATCAATATAAGATCATCCTTGTGGAAAAAAGAGAAGCCTCCAAATTTCATTATGGAAAAGCTAACAAATTTATTAGACGCAAGACAGACTGATAATGTATTATTTCATTTTGTAGTGAAAGATGCTGAAGTAAAGACTACTGTAGGGAAATCATAAATAAACAAAATGTGTATGACGTTACAAAACTACAGAAAATAATAATGAAATAAGCTTAAGTGTAGTTTACTGTAAAGTTAAAGCTTGTGATGCAGTATACATTTAAACAGATTGCACAACAAAAGTAATACTGATATCCACTGATTTTATGTAATAAAGCAAAACATACTCTACATATGAATAAATACTAGAAAAATTCCCGTGTCTTCCATACCATAGTCTATGATGATCCAGACAGTGAAGTTTTCAAGATCATGTCATGTGAAAAACTTGCAGACACAGTTCACAGTTTCCAGGTGTGTTATTAAGCACAAAACAGGTAAAATTAGCAGTCAAATAATTTGTTAGGCCACCTGTGTTGGATTCTTTTTTTTTTTTTTACTTGTTTTGTAGGCTTGTAATTGTGAAAACAAATGTTTTTCACAACATATTTTAACATGTGATTAGGCATGGAAAAGCTAATGCTTGACTTAGTGCTCATTATCTGTATATGCAGAAACTATGCTTAAGCAAATCCACCACATTCCTAAACTCCTGCCTATAAATACTGTCATGCAAATTAAAATTTGCTTTTGTCATTGTTTTATATGTTCAGATGTGAGTAGACTTAAGATTTTTTCCTTTTGAAGGTAACTGTAAACTTTTGCTTAGATTCTTCTTGCACTGACTGCATAATGACGGAATTTTGCAGACAACGGTTTTTGTTCTGTGAGACTGTACACAAAGAGGGGAGCATCACCTTTTCTAACACGGCTTTTCAGTACAAAACTGAGCTGAAATTACTTTAGACCTTCATGGTTGTTATGTATGGTTTTAACTGACCACTACAAACTTCCAAACACACACCAAATTGAATGATAACATAAACACTTTTAAACATCCTTCATGAAAGAAGTCAAAGATCGCACAATGAAAATCTACACTGGAAAAAACTTCTCAACCTTACTAATACATGTTCATTTTGCACAGACTTCCAGCTCCATTGATTGCCAGTCTCTAATAAGCACTCAAGTTTGTGGTTTATCCTCTGATTCTTGAATATTCACAGCTTCCTAAATGTATCTTCCTATGCAGTAATACAAAAATTCTGGGGCTAGATGCTTTCTACTTCATACAATATCCTCAAGTAGACTGAGGCTGTCTCCATTCCTTAACTGATCTATAAAAGGTTGCTAACTTTATCCCATAAAGCCACACAGCAAGCTCACAAAACAAATTCTGGTATTCGTTGAGGTACTGTATCACACATATTATGCTATTAATTCTCTTCCATACCTGCAGTTGAAGCTCTGCACATATGTTAGCATCATATGTCTGTCTAATCATGACTAGAACTTACTAAGCTACGTCCCAAATAATTTGTTCTACTTAACTGCTAATATACATTAACATTGATTATCTATATTAATAGCAATGTTATTAATGGTATCATTCAAAATATGATAGTAGACAGTTAATTAGATAATTAATATCTCTAGAGTATTTTTTGTGTGTCTTTCTTTTGATTTAACATTTTCTGGAATAATACCTTTCCTTTTTTGTTTTTCTTGATGAAGAACATCTTGAAAATTATTCAGTCTTGATTGTAGCTTAATTTCAATTTATCTTATTTCATTTATATCTTAACTTCAAATCTCATCTAATGTTCATTTCTCATTACAAATAAGCAACTTTTTCATATGGCCACATGGTTAACCAGAGAACAACAAAATTTCCAGATGCAACCACAGTCCAGAATAAGAAAAGCAGAAAGTTCTGACTTACTAATTTATCTAATTTCATTTATCTCCACTGGCGACATTTATTTAATTAGCACAAGTAGTAATGGGGATTGATGTTTATAATCAGGAAAAACAGAATCAAAACATACTCAGGTGCGTACTACTAAACCCTTTACCTGACTGATGGAAAAAAAAAAAAGAAAAAAAAAAAAAAGCCTCTTTTCCTGAAAGATTTAGTTACTTACCAGATCAGTTATGCTGAAATTTCTACGATAAAAGATGTGACACATGCCTTAGGTACTGATATCTGCCACTGACTGCCTTTTTAAGAGATTTCATAAATAATTATTTGTGTTACAATGCACTAGTTTAAAACCATGTATTCAATTTCTGGGATACACAGTGTGAATGTATTGTGAGTTTATCATCTACTAAAACTGGTCTTCATAAAATTATTAAAACCCAGACATTGAAGGAAAAATAGACAGGACTTTGAATCAGATTCTATGAGACCAGATCTCAGTCCATAATCGGTCTTCCTTCTTTTCTTTGTAGAGAAATAACATTGAAATAAATATCTCTTTATGTTTTAACACCTGGAATATTAATAGCCATGGTTATTCTTGCCTCTGCAATGTCCAGATAAATATTTACTTATTTACACTGTTGTGTACATTTGTTCACATATTTAAATTTTGGTTTGCCAACTCGTCCTTTATCTTCATGATTTGCAGCTCTTCACTTGCACAGTGTAAGTAGTTCACACTTTTAATTGGTTCAGCCTTTCATTCAATATTTGCCTGTTGTAGTTCTGTGGAAATAAGTTGTTTCAACACTTCACATTTACCTGGAGAATTTAGATTTTTTCTGTAATGAAATAGATCCTATTATAGTTTTCAAAGGAGTTTCATTCTTTGTTTTAGATGAGGGAATGGAAATACCTATGGAAGATGTGATAACAATGTGAATTTGCTATTATACTTATTTTTCCCCTTGAAAGGCATTTAACCTGAATGTATACACCTAACAAGGAACTCAGTGTGAAAAAATAGTGTGTTATTCTCCATTAAAAGTGCACTGATTTTTATGCATTATGTATGCTTATACATTTACATATAAAGCACCTGTAACTATTTTTAGGTTCTCTAGATTAACCAGATTTACACATCCGTAATCCAACCTAAATTCAGTGTGTATAAGTATTATAAACCTGCTAGCATTGGCACAGAAACCTATTTCCAACAAGGCAACAAGGATTACGCCCACATTAAGAAGTAATTTGGCACAGATCAAAGCAGATGGCACTGAGGTTCCTCGTTTTACAAAGTTCATAAAAATGACATTAGTGTAGCAATGCTCTTTCCCACCTACCCATCAGCATGACCAAACATCTTGTCCTCCAAGTCTTGCTGAAATAATCCCACAAACCTTTACTTCTCCAACTGCAGACCCTTCTGTGGGGATCTTCAGAAGTGATAGAGTCATAGAAACATAGAATATTAGTATCACCAAGATTGGAAAAGACCTCCAAGATTATCCAGTACAACCATCCACCTACCAACAATATTTCTCCACTGAACCATGTCCCTTAGTACAACATCTACTTGTTTATTGAACAGCTACAGGGATGATGGCTCAATCACCTGGGCAGCACCTAATCACTCCTTTGGAAGAGAAATTTTTGCTAATATCCAAACTGAATGTTCTCTAGTAAAAATTGTGGCCGCTCCCTCTCATCCTATTGCTAGTTATATGGGAGAGGAATCTGACCTCCACCTCAACACAACCTCCTTTCAGGCAGTTGTAGTGAGCAATAAGGTCTTCCCTGAGCCTCCTCTTCTCTAGACTGAACGATCTCATCTTTCTCTGCCACACCCCTTGTGCTCTAGTCCCCTCACCAGCTTTGTTGCCCTTCTCTGGACATGTTCCAAGGCCTCTATGTCTTTCTTGTAGTGAGGTGCCCAGTACTGAACACAGTACTCAATATGCAGCTTCACCAGTGCTGAGTACAGAAGGATGATCACTTTCCTGCTTCTGCTGGCAACATTATTTCTTATAGAAGCCAGGATGCCAGTGGCCTTCTTAGCCACCTGGGCACACTGCTGGCTCATCTTCAACCAGTTGACCAACACCACCAGGTCTGACCACTCTTTCAACAGGTTGTTTTGATGTTATTATATTATATATAATCATATATTATCAGTGAACTGCAAGGAGAAGTTTTTGACAACAGACTGCCACAGCTACGGCAGAAGAACACTTTGGATGTCCTGACATCTGTAAGCCAGGGCTTTCTTTTCTCTCTAGGCAAAATGAGGGTAAAATGCCTGTCCAGGCATCCTTGCCACTGTGACTGCTTTGATCAAAGGTTTTTAGCAGAGGTTTTGGGCCTGAGGAGAAACTACTTCATATCTGGCACATGGGAACGACAATCCCCAAATGCAAAACCTTTAAAACAAAGATGTACATGAAGCTCCTGTATCATTAATGGTGTTGTGGGTTCATCAACTTCTCACAAAGCATCAGGAGATGGCTGCTGAAGGGAGGCACAGTCTGCTTGAGTCTGAAAGTTCAGAAATGCATCCGACTTACATCTGGTGACTGAACAGCTCCTCAAAGACTCCACAGTATCTGCACATCTGTCAAGTCACCCCCAGGCTCTACTAGAATTGTGCACTACTTTTCTTGAATGTAAAGCAGCATTGCTTCTTAGTGTTCTCATGTGCAGCGGCTGTCATCTAGCCTACATGTTCTGGATATGCCCTTGGCTTACCATGTCACCTGAGCAATGCATAACCCTCCAGCTGCCCAGTATTTTGAAAGATAAGGAAATTTCCTCAAGTGCACCAGTTGTTCTGAGAAGTGAAGGACTGCAGTCAGCAGAGTAGACATAGATAGATAGATAGATGAGTGGATGTAGTAGATAGTAGGTAGATATATGAAGCAGAAAGGGATAAGAAAGTGAAAAGTTTACTGAAAAGAAATAAATTGCTGAATAAGAGGAAATGGGAACAGAAAGAAAGGGAAAGGTGCACTCAAATGTGCAGAAAAAAATCCAGCAATTCTGTTTATGTTAAGCTACAAGTAATATTATATTTCAAATTCACTTAACATTTTTATCTTTACAATCTCAAGGAATCTGAAGAACGTAAGATACAGGGAGTCTCACAGATGACCTATTATTCATCCTCAAAGAAAGCAAGGATCTCAGTTATATCTCTCTTCATTTTGGGGCTACTTAAACAAATTTTTAATGGATAGGGATGATGTTATGGAAAAAATATTTTGTAGCTAGTTTAATTGCAGACAAGTATCCCTCTGAAAGTTTTACATCAAAATTGATGTTTGTTAGCAATAATATTCTACCTGTAATTCACTTCCAAATGTAATAAAATTTGCCATTAGACTAGTTATTAATATAACATAGTATATTACACAAGTTCATCTAGCTAAGCCCCTATGACATACATTTTATTTTTCCTGTTCAACTCTTTTTTCCATGGACAAGAAAAAAAATGTGTTTCTGTTTTGTTTTGTTTTGTTCTTCTGTTTCATTTTGTTGTTTTGTTGTTGTTGTTGTTGTTGTGTTACCAAACATGAATAGCAAGGTATAGGATACACTTCAGCAACCAGCTTGTGTAACAATATGGCATCAATAACTGACACAAAGCTATTAGAAGAACAGAACAGTTAAACTCAAATTTATACTCATAAATTTAGATTTTTAATAATCCCAAAAGATAAATTATAATTAATAAGCTTCATATGTAATGTATGGCCTCTTAACTTTTATAATGCTTTCTCAAAACTAGATGAAGGTACAGTAGAAATCCTTGCAGGAATCTGAAATTATAACAATTAATTTATAGTGGAGCTATTAGAAAGCCCAATCAAATACTCCCCTAAAAATACTCTCTTTGCGTCATTATCACTTTCAGTCTTTCTTTTAAATAAATCTGTTTAAAAAAATAATAAAAAGAAGGAAATGTACAAGTATGTACTCCTGAAATGCCTTCACAGAAGATTAATTTTTGAAACTTTTGACTGATTAATGAGAAAAAAGCAGCTGAAATATGTGAACTGAAGATATAAATACATGCTAGTTATTCGTATTGCCATTTTTTCAAGACGTCTTTTCTGTGGATTGATTAAAATTAACTATATTACACTTTTCCTGGAATTTAGCCATTCAATGATTTATTTATTTGCTTATTTTAAATAATATTTTCAGACCCTTTTGATGGTTTCCTGAGAAAACAGGAATTGGAGAATTTGTAATTTACACTGCATCATATGTGTATCAGTCCACATGTGAAATTCCAAAATTGTTTCAGTACCACCTCACTAACACTGGTGTAGATCTTGAACTTACAGTGGCTCACCAAAGGTGAATCCCTTCATTCATGCCCTGAGAGAGCTGAACTCTGTTCAACAACTCCATGAAGGCACCAAAGGAACACGAAGTTTCTTTGTCCACAACTCATTATAGCATAAGAGTATTAGTTACACTACAAATTTCTGCACTACTGTCACAGTATGAGAGCACTGTAAATTACAAGAATCACATGAAAAGTTATAACAAGAAGATGTGCATGCAGCTAAAAAAAAGTGTAGGTGAGTCCATTTCCAGAGGTTTACTTTAAATATAAAATATCTGTTCTGACTCTGGAAAATATTTCATATTCATAGATTCATAGAATAGGAATCTCATGGAATATTATGCCATATTCCAGAGTTATAATATTTTTAAGTAAAGTAGAAATCTTGACTTCTGAGATCTCTTTTTCTGTAGCCAACAAATATCATTGTTCTTTTCTCAATCAAAAATAAACTAACAATTATGTCAAGCATAGCTTTATCTTTCAGATTTCCATTGCAGAGCAGCAGTGATATGAATAGAAACCACTGACAACTGCAGGTACTCCTTTGCCATAAAAGCTGGTGAAAAGATTTTAGCAAAACTGGAGAGCTTTACTTCTCTTTGTCATTTTACTTTTTTGTTGTTGTTGTTCAGAATATTGCATACCTACAATTCATATTTCATAAATCTTACTAGTAAAATTACTCTAAATTGTGATACAGATTGAGAAAAGAAGTGTATACTGAATTTGATGGAGATTTTATATACATGAATGCTACAGGATACAGCTGCTTATATTTGTCATATTTAAACCTAATGTCAGCTTCTGTGTATTTGTAATGAAGTGCAATTCCTCTGTAAGGTATATTTAAATTGTAGGGGATTCTGAAATCTGGTAGCTGTGGATGAGGCTTGAGATTAAAAAAAAAAAAAAAGAAAGATTTTCTAAGAAACAGTAGTTTGTGTTTCAGCCTTAAATGATCGCAATATCTGATGCAATGGAAAAGCTGAAGAAGAGATTAGCCATTTGAAAAATGACCATTTCAAAGCTGTTCATTGATTTCTTAAAGGTCTACTCACTAAAAATACATTTAAAGAATAAATAGCAAAGTTCTTACTGGTAGGTCATTACTTTGAGTCTAACAGCTTGTACTCCACTGCTGCAGAGCAGTACAAAATACCAGTACCCTACTAATGAGTTAGCTATGACTGTGACAGGACATGAAGGTAAAAACATTCTACAAACAGCACTCAGTAAGTAGGTCTCAGGTAATATTACATCCTCCAGTCATTTTAATACAGAAGATGCCTTGTGGATGCTTGATTCTTCAGAAAGATTGTACTCTGTCCAGGGGAAGTAAGGATGTATTCAAAGATCCAGCAGCCAGGGACATGAGTTCACAGCCATAGTGTCAGTACTGGACTCAGTGGCATAAGTAAGCAAATAGAGTGAAGAGAGAGAATACAGAAATTTGGTTACAGCATGTGATTGACTGCTGATGTATTACTATACCAGGATCAGATCATTATTTTTGATAAGCTGCAAGTCAGAATACTTGATATGTTGATAATAGATAATGTTCTAGAAGAAATAAAAATAGAAACAAATTAAAGTTGAAATAGTTTCAGGGAAAAAAAAATAAGAAAAAAGAAAAGAAGGAGGGAAGGGA
>VXAB01002163.1:194574-270658 GCA_013399175.1 Odontophorus gujanensis
GGAAGGAAGGAAGGAAGGAAGGAAGGAAGGAAGGAAGGAAGGAAGGAAGGAAGGAAGGGAAGAAATTATGGGTCAGGGAATTAAGATCAGAAAGCTTAACTTCATTCCTATGACACCTCAGTAACACTAGGAGTAAAGCAGGTATTAACAGGACAGGAGGACAAGAAACTGGAATCAGAAGTAACCTTGCATTTAATACTGAGAAGGCCTCAAGTGGGCTACTTTGACCAGAACAGAGCCAGGACAGAATGTACAAGATTGTAGAAAGCTATTGGAAAGAGGAAATTCATTTCCTCACATTCACAGAGGTTAATCTATTACTTGTAAAACTGTAGAAGGCGATGACATGAACAAAGAAGCATTAAGAGAGCATTAAAAATTAAGCATTAAAAACTGAACAAGGTGACATCCTGTGGCCCAGTCAGGCCATTTTTTTTCTGTGTGGATTCTATTCTGCTACTGTCCTAGGATAGTTTTTACAATGTTTCCAACACATACAAAATTGCTCCTCAAACAAATACTCAAAGCACAAGAAATAGTGGTACTAATGATACTGACCAAGTTCAGTTTTGCAATGACTTCTTTGTTGTAAGTGATGAATGTAGCACATTATCCCCAAAATTACTACGCAGCCTGCAAGGACAATTAATTTTTCTGAGAAATTGCAAGGTAGTTAATTAATCTGACTTAAAGTTAATTAAAATTTTACTCCTTTAAGAAAAGAGTTGGTCCATTTAACATATGTCAATCTTTTTCCACTAATGACCTCAAAAAGAAAATATTATAAATTCTTGGATTTTATTTAAAAAGGCTGTAGAATCCCTGCGTATATTCCTCAAGAAAACTGAAGGTTATTTATTTATTTATTTACTTTTTAATTTTTACTTATACAATAAGACTAAATACTGTCTTTGTGACATAAAAAACTAATTAGCAACCAAATTTGCTCACAAAACTTCTGATGTTTTTGATTTATTAAGAGTCTGAGGGACACCAAGTGAAGGCAACAGAAATGCAATGTAAGTATGCAGTTCCCCTCCCATGAAATTTATAAGTTACATGGCCACACACTTCTTGGGCAATGGTTTATAAAGACTACTTATTATGCCATTTGCACTGCTCAGGAAAGCACTATCAAGAAAAATGCAACTGTGTCTGCCCGTAGATGGGACACAGAGCTCTTCCTTTTGACCTTAGAGAACAGATTTTTGTCACTAATATTTCAAATTAAGGATCTTATGCTCCTTCAACACGCTGTGGGGATGCGAAACAACCGTAAACAGCCAGCTCAACTGGCTGGTGTGCTCTACCTGCTTTAGTGTACTGGTGATTTTAATCTGCTCTTAAAAGTTGAAATAAAATATGAAATAAGATAATAGGTAAAATCAAGAGATACAGTAATGCTATGTTCTTCTGCATTTAAATAGAGTAAAAACATAGACTATACATGAAATGAACTGATTTTTCATGTACAATATAATATATAACGAAAGGATGCGATTATCCTCCTGACATGCATTACGATGGGACAAAAATACCTCTAAACTGCGCTCAAAAGACTTTAAATCAGTAAACAATGTTAAACTTAATTTGTAGTCCTACTGTGAGAAAAATGCTCTAAGCATACGAAAAGTAAAGAACAAATCAGATTAATTCCAGAACACAATTTTTAAAAATATATGGTTTTGAATACCTAATGAAAGCCAATCATCTTGCATCTATCACATGCTACCACATTAAGGAACACAAAACTACTTTTTTCTAGATATTTATGAGCATAATACTGAAACTTATAAATACTATTTATGAGAAATCTATGAATAAACATATTCTGGCATTTCCAATAAAGCTTCCAACACCCTTTCATATTTTATCTTAATGCATCTTTATCCTTTTTTATTGCATCAGTTTATTTAAAGAATTTGTATACACTGAACAAAAAGCTGTGATTTAAACTGCACAATAAGAATGGAAAGAGGGCTTTTATTTTGCTTTGGGCTTAGGTAGTCAGGTTTTGTTCTTAGTTTACTGGACAGGAAAGCATAAAGAAACTTACTTGAAACAAACTTCTTTTCTTTTTAGAGCAGATTGGAAGCAAGAATTAGCTGACATACACAAGCCGTTAGTTATTTCAGAGATATCTGGGTAACTTTGGAGAGACAACTAAAATGATGGTGAGAAAAAAATTTAGGGTCCTAATTTGCTCAGGTACTTTTTAATATATAGTAGTGCTGTGATGTGTCAGGTCTAGACATCAAAACATAAATCTGATTCACAGTCTTTGTTAAAAAATGTATTAATATTTAATTTAAAATCATTCTAGAAGCATGTTGAAGATAACAATACTTCATGAGAAAAAAAAACACTGTGACATTTGGCATTTTCACTAAATAATTGTTTGCTGAAGAAGTTGATAATTGTAGCCAACTGGGGTCACAGACTATAGACAAATGGAAATGTACTTCAGATATACTCCTCATTTCTCCAGTTCCTACTCCAGTTCCTACTCCACTACCAGGATCTTCTCCTTTCATCATCAGTGAATCTTGTAGATGCTCACCTACACTTGCAATAGGAATAGACAGTGCCATTAATGCCAGACTGGCCATATTCAAGGTTTAGAGTGAAAGTAGTAAGAGAATTCTACACTGTTATCCCATTTAAAAGACTTCTAAAGCAGTATGACATGGCAAATTTTATACAGAAAATTACTAATAATAGTGACCTTGAGCATACTCAAGGTCCTGCAGTTGATTGTTGGTAACCCAAACTGAATTTCAAGTCTAGAGGAGTAAGTATGAATTAGTTTAGAAGTTTCAGTGAGAACAGCAGCTCAAGATCTAAAGTGCTTTTGACTTGAAACAAGTTTAGTTAATTGCTAATCAATATGCTGAATCATGAGGTAGACTGTTTTTAATGGGATATGAATAACAGTAAACCTGACATGCAGTCTTTAGAACAAAGAGAAGTTAAAATGCATCGTACAAAATGATAAAATACATCCAAGAAGATCATAATTGGTGAACTATGTTTAGGCTATGTAAATTTCAATCATAAATGTCATGGAAAAATACAATTTTTCTACTTGATGTATTTCGTAACTTATTTAGAAATACGTAACAATGATGTAATGAGACTCAAGTGTGTTATATGAGGTGTTTCAGTGCAGCTTACACAATGCATATGAGGTTATAATGCTTTATTAAAGCAAAAATTTGCCTTTTTGGTCCGTTAATGAATGTATATGGATACAGTCACAACCAGAAAGGAGAAGACAGGAATTAGAAATGATACTGGGAAGGTGAATTTGCATATCAATTTGATAATATGAAGGTGCATATCATCAGACACTTTATATTAGCATTATTGATTACCTGAATGGTGCTGGCTGTGACAGGCAAATGTCAGATGCCCTAATTAGATTACTGTACAACTTGTATAAGAATTAACTGCACAAGGGATTGCAGTGAATGTGTCTTTGTTTCTCATACTTTTTCCTCAACAGATCTTTTACATCTGCCTGATGATGACTCCCAGAAACATAGCTTCTGCATGCAGATTTGTTTTGGGATGTTCAGTAACTCCCTATGCAGACAGTGTGATTCCTATCTGTGGTTCACCAATGGATTTACAAAGTCTCTCAAAAAGATTAATTACAGCTCATCAATTTTGGCCTCTAGATGTCATGTAAAGAACATAATACCAAAGAAGAAGCAAAAGAATTTTGATTATGCCCATCAGAGAAAGAAGGAAGAATAACAGGTAAGTGCTGGAATTTTAAAAAGGATTAGGCTTCCTGTTTGCATTTTTGTAAATATCTGAAGTTCTTAAAAGTAAGTGGGAAATAGGAAGAAATAAATGCAGCTGAAGAAATGTTACTGATAAAAGATCTTCTGTAAATAGGCAAGATCTGAGGAAATAGTGAACAAGGTTCAAGAGCTCAGAGATATCATATAACTGATACTCAGGGTTAAAATGGTACATAAAACACAATGGCTGTCAAGGATGTTACAGAAATGCAGTTATATGTCTGACCTTCTGGATCAAATTCTGTCTGTAGTTCCAAGTATATCTCAAAATACTTTTGATAACTCTCATAAAAACAATTTTCCAAATATTTTATTTGCAAGTTTAAGCTGCACAGTGCAAACACCATAAAAACACTTTGCTCCGTAACAACATTTATCCAAGGATCTTAAAATGCATTAGTCTAGCAAGTATCATATAAAATAAGTAAACAGAATTATGTTCATTTTTGCAGATCAGTGAATAGAAAGAAAGTTATTGAAATACAGGTCACCACTGTAGCTCCAAAGTGATAGCAAAGACAGAAGAGGAATCTCAAAATCTTTTCCCCACCAAATTAAACTTCCATTATCAAATATTAATAAAAAATACGACAGGAAATCAATTTAGATTGTACAAAGAATCTTGCATGATGAGTTTCTAAGGGAGCATGCTTTTCTGTTTAGTAATACACTGGAAAACTCCTAGGCGTCTGCAGGCTTAGATGCCATCTGTAGACAGCTTCTCATTTTTAAGGAGACACTGGGCATTCTAGCAACATGAAATACTGATGTTTTGCAGAGACTCAGAGGAAGTCTGTGTCTTAAATGTTCAGTCCTGCACAGTACATGTAGGACAGGCCAGTAAAGTTGACCACTGTCCTTGAAAGACACAAACCGGTATTTGTAAGCTGTGCAACTCTAGGACCCTCCACTGCTTACCCACTGTTCGGCTCTATCAGCCATAAATCCTTTGACTATCAAAAACTGTGTGCTTTTCCTGTCCTACATCCTTCTTCTAAGGCTATCAATGGGATTATCAAATGGCTACATAAAAGCTTTATGTCATAACTTCTGTTCCTACTCACTACCAGTGACTTTCAAGCACAGAAGTACAAAAAAAAGATCCAGTTTATGTCAGGTGTTCACTTCTTGGTAATGACCATTTCAAAATAACATTGTAAACTTACTGTATGACAATACATGGAGTATTAAAGTACTTTCATACTTCTTTAGGTGTACATTTCTTATTTTCCCTTTTCTCCCACTAAAATATTTTTATCTTCCGTGTATTCTTATTAAATAAAAATAGCTGCAACAGACTGACCTTGTTTATCACACTCAAGACATGTAATCCTTTAACTATGGCATTTTCAGGACTTAAAGAATAATGAGATTGGACTCCACTTAAAACCAATACATTCCGCTTGAAATTTACAAGTGCCTCAAATGTATAAATATACTCAGCCTTGATACACAACGGTGAGTATTTTTAATAATGTTTTGGTATGTTTTCACATTTGTAGCTTTATTTCACTTTTGTTAATAGTCAAGACTCAAACAGAACCCTTTCAAAAGTAAGTAACAGTTTTACCTAACATTGTTAACCCACAAAATTGGACCCCACTCCTTACTTTCTTTCCTCCCACGTTTTTCTCAGATTCTGAGGAATAGTAAACCTTAAGTGAAAACAACCTTTTAGAAAATTACTTCTTGCTTCAGCTTCATGCAATGGCAACCCCAGCTAGGTCAGCCAGTTTCTATCAGTCAATTCAAATTGCCAGTTAAGAGCTGAGCGGAATTTTTTGCTTACTACGCAAACAAAAAATGGTGAATTATTTTATTCTCATGCAGACTATTTCTGCCCCCAAATAGAAATCCCATTTCTCAGTTTCTTTGTAAGCAGTGATCTATAACAGAAAGTTACCCAGTCTGTTGAACTTAACATAACATGACACTAGCTTTTAACAAAAAGTAAATGAAACCATGTATGGCTAAATGGTAACAGAGTCATGGAATCACAGAATTGCAGGGATTGGAAGGGACCTCAAGAGGATGGAGTACAAACCTCCTGCTAAAGGAGGTTCCCTACAATAGGTTGCACAGGTAGGCATCCAGAAGTCCATCGAATGAGACTCCACAACCCCTCTGGGCAGCTAGTTCCAGTGCTCTGTCACTCTTACTGTAAGAAGTTCTGCATGCTAATATGGAACTTCCTATATTCAGGTTTTAGATCATTTCTCCTTGCCCTGTCACTTCACACCACTGAGAAGAGCCTGGTCTTCTAAATGCGGCCTCACCAGGGCAGAGTAGAGGAGGAGGATCATTTCCCTTGACCTTCTGTCCACACTCTTTTTAATGAATCCCAGGACACAACTGGCCTCCTTGATCACAAGGGCATACTGCTGGCTCATGGCCAACTCTACTGAAGTACTTCTGAAAATGCATGGGTTAAGCAGTAACAATTTGAAGTCTGTCATGGTCAGAAAATTCTGTTCAAGACTCTGAAGAGTCTTACCTTTCTGCCTAAAGTGGCATTTGGCATATCAAATCTTTGAGGCTTTGGAATAATAGTTCAAGAGTGCAAAAGATTCTCTACAGGCAGTATGGAAAAGAACTGAAAAGATTAAGCAGGAAATTATTTTATAAGCATGTTTTCCTCTTCTAAAAGATCCTAACCTTGTGAAAGAAATTGTTTCTACAAATTATACAGTGAAATACAAATGAATTTTTAAAATATCATTTAATATTTTGTGTCTTGAAATTAATTAAATTAAAATATATTTCAGGAATACAAAGTGCCTTTTACTCAATTTAATCACTGGTTAATTTGATCCTCCATTTAATTTGATCTAAACCCCAGGAATCAAATCAGCTGCATTAAAAATAGCAAAACTTTCACTCCTTATTTTGATTAATTTTGATCGCCTTAGGCATGTAATATCGGATAATTCAATCACTGGTTATAGAACATCGCCATTTTAATTAATTATGAAAATGAAAAAAATTGAGTGAGAACAGAGATAAAAGCCCAATGAAGAAATGTATTTATAACAAAAGGACAATTACAACTCAATGTTGTGTTATTAAGACATTATTACTACAAAATTTAGTTATACCATTTCTCATTGTAACCTACTTGCTTACTGTTCAAACCCGATGAGCACCTTAACCTCTGATTATACTGAAAGTATAGAATATCAAAATTCAATGTGAACATCTGTTTCCTCTTGAGAGTTACTTGCAAGGAGAGGCCACTCATAATTAATATGTATTTCAGCATTCTAAGGAATTTCAATCCTGCCTTGAGGCAAATCTCCTTGGTTATGTTATTTCTCCCTGATTTCCCATATTTTCAGGGAAAAAATGCTGTAAGAACATTCTCAGAAAGCAAATGTCATTATTTAAACAAAGGTGAAGAGAGAAGGAGATGAAATATCTAGCAAGTCTCTTCATCACTTTACATCCCTCTTGTTCTGTTCTCCTTTCCTTCACACTACCTACCATGTCTGGTAGAAGAAGCAGAAAAAATAAATTCTGATGGCTCAGGAGAGAAAGACACATTCCCTGAAGATGTGCTGAGGCTGGTAATGCTCAGAAAAACATAGATTGGCACCACAGCTAAGTGCTGACCAAACAGACTAGCATCATGTAGATAAATTAAATTGCAACTTTTCTCTGTAAATATAGCAGGAATGCTGATGTCAATGGCACAGATAAATAATTCCTGCTCCAAGGAACCAAAATGATGATAACTAAAATAATAAGGTAGCACTTAACGAGGGGGAAAAAAAATAAAGAATCTCATTTTCTGTTGTTTTTTTTTTAGCAAATTATGATCTTCTGAGATCTATCCTTGAGGCTCCTGCCCATTTGCAGATACATGAAAGAACACTGAATTACTGAAGATCTGATCAATACAAATACAAGGTTCATTTAAAATGGATTAATTAAAATAGTGAAAAATATCTTTATCATCATCATCATCATTTCTTGGCATTTCTTGGGTTATAACTGGGCCCCCATTATCTTGATTAAACTTGAGATTTTTATCCCTTGCTAACATAAAATTTGTAGACATAAATTTTTAGGATTATTTTAGCTATAGCAAGACCCAGGCCAAGAGATAGTAAAAGAGTTACCATTCTTCAGCTTCTTTGAAAAAAGTAAATATTCTGGAAACATCTTTTTAGACTCAATAAACCAATAAGATTTTTCAAAGCAAATTCTATTTTTATCTCTTTTTCTGATTTTTTTGATTCCATTGTTCAGTTCAGAATGTAATGCATCAGAACTCTAAATTTTTGGACTGTAACCCAGACTGTCGCTGCCTGGCAGCAGCATCAAAGCAGACACAGACTTGTAGCAGATTTTGTTCTTCTGCATGATGTACATTTTTGGACTGGGTGTAAAATTGACCTTTCACATGAAATATAGTTCTTTAGCGCCTACTTTATCATATTTAAATTACCATGGTCAAGAAATAGTATATTCTCATGCTTAGTCACCACAGCTACACCTTGTCTAACCTCAGAAAACTCCTGTTTGTTGGGATGGTTTGCTTTCTACATTCCCATTCCAACATTTAGTAATTAAAGTTATTTTTTTCCAGCACAAAACCCATTGTTTGTTACACATTTTCTATCGTTGATTGTTTTGGTAATCTAAACAGATTGCATTTATTACTCTATGGTTGGATAAAATTGCTGAGAGATTCCTACAATGGAAACAATCCTTCTTAGTGACCTTACAAATTTACTCTGAATATTTAGACATGTTAAGTGTAAAACATCGATAGTAGATAGAAATTTCCTCAAGAAGTCCGTCCATGCATCTAGTTGCACCTATTCTGGATCATTCAGATTTACATATATTTAATCTGTACTTATTTCAGGCCCAGAGCTATTCTCCAACATTGCATATACTGCCTTTCAGCAGGTAAAATGCGCCTCTGACAAGATACACAGGAGATAATTTCTACAGACAGCTTATACTGAAAGACAGTTTCATGCCCTAAATATATTTGAAGAAAAAGAAAAAAAAAAAAAAGAAGAAAAGAAATTAACTTGCTAGCAGGAATATTTGGAAGAACATTACCACAGTTTTGCTGTAGTCTTTCCTTTGATTGTGCAATCTGCAAAAACAACTAAAAAATAATGGTTTACTCTTTACTTCTTCATAAATAATTTTTTAAGTTAGAATGCAGGGACTGTGATTAAAAACTTGTCTGTGAAAATAAGAAACAATATGAAGAAACAGGAGCAACAGTGGGATACAACTTTGCGTCATTTTGAAAAACAAAGGAAAATACTGCACCCATGTTAAGATAATTCTTGGTTTCTAAATGTTTTCTCATGCCAGCTGATATCGTTGTGGAGCAAATAAAATAAACATACCTTATTTCCTCTTCCCTAGAATGCCAGTTCCATGTCTTAAGAACCTGCAGTATTTTTAATTTTCCAAGTTTAAAAGCAAAAGGTCAAAACTGATTATTTTCAAAAACCATGAGACAATTTTCATTTTATGCAGTTTTTTAAGTTGTGAAAATGTGACCAAAAAAAAGAAAGAATTTAAGTCATTTTCAAATATACTTTTATTACTTTTCAAATTTAATTATTATAAGAACAGTATCACTATATTAAAACCTAATTACCTTATACTCTTTCTGGCTTTATGACAATGCTCACAAAATGCTTAATATTCATGTAACATGCTACCTCACCCTGTAATATCACCATATTTATGGAAAGAAATTGTAATCCTCTTTACTGGCTCAGGTTAATTCCAATAAAATATTAAATCCATTTTCTAATCTAAATGAGTTCATTAGGAGAGGCATGGTACTGAGAATACCAAACTCTCTATAGAGTTCAGCTTCATTACATTTCAGCACTGTGCATTTCCAGAGCTGTTGTACTACATTTATGAGGATTTATCTGTACTGTTCCAAAAACATTCATCCTAATTCTGCTCCTTCTGTGCATGCTAATCATGAATATGTTAAGTGGAAATACTAAGCGAGCAGCCAATCTCAGCCCCAGATGGGTTCAAGTTATGATTACAGAAGCAAATTTGCCATAAGCGCTCTTAAAGCAGTGCCAGGGAAGAGGAAATGAAGGTTTGGAGATTCTGTTTCTTTTTTTCTTTTTTTATCCTTTTTTTTTTTTTTTTTTTTTTTAAATTTTGCATAGGTGATGTGAAAAAAAAAATTGCAAGATGTGAAGAGGGCTGGAATTTGCAGGCTGATGTAAACTATTGACCTTTAATTAAGCCTTTAAATGTTATGCATGAAACAATTCTAAACAGTATAAAACAAACTCCTCCGAGCTAAATTCTGGCATCTTCCACAGCTTTAAGGGCACCTCTTCACAAAAATAATCCAGCTGATCCTGCAAGAACTGTTGATTGCATGGTCTGCTCAGACTTCAGTCTAAATGAAACAACATCTTAACTTCATTAAACTGAACATATGTAAATACAATTACTTTTACCCTGGATAAAAAAAAATAAAAAACCACATCACCACCAGAAGTTTTCATAGACAAAATCTGTATATTAGATTAAGAAATCATAGAAATCATTAAATAAAATGCATACAACAAAAGACTGTCTCAAATTATGTACATTCAGGTGACAAACATATTATGTGCATTAATGATAGATGAGTAGAAAATTATGACGTTCTTCTTTAAACTCTTTCATTTCCTGTTTGGAGGAACTAAACCATGATTCCTTTGCACAGTTAGTGATCCCCACGTGCTATCTCACCAGCAAGTTACTGAAACCCTTAATGGACATATACACTACTGAAATATGGACAATGTGGATCAGCAGCTACTTTTTTTTTTTTTTTTAATCTAAATACAGCCCTATGCTGAATTGCTAGAGCACAACTGCTCTTAATTAGGCATTGCACTTTTTCCTTTTGCACTTCTCATCAGAGTTAAGACAGGAAAAAGGAAATAAATTAGACCTGTCTTTCACCTTTGAAGAATGGATATGGCTGGCTAGTAATCTGAAGGACATCCACTCTGAAGAGTTTGACCAATATTAGTTAAACGGCCGCTGGTTGTCACTGTTGCTCCATAAAACAGGAGCTGTAGATGTGAACTAGTACTTAACAGTCCAGAGTTGCAGACCTTAGGTGGATCTCCTTACGTTGGCCTGAGGTAAAATCATCCACTGAATTTTAAGTTTTCAGAAGGGGACTAGTATTTTAAAAAGAGCAGTTCGTGAAAGACAAAAAGATCAGATAATGGGAATCTGTATAGAGTTATGACAAAAAACACAGCAGGCCCAATTCTACGCAGTACAAAATGTAAGTGCTAAAAACAAACCAATAACAACAATAAATAAACATTTTAGTCACAATTCATTATTTCCTTCTGAGGCCTGATACGCAATTGAAAGCTGACATTCTTGTGATGATTTAGTGCCTAATCATGCAAATACTCCTAAATGCAGTACAAATAGTTCTCCTTACTTTACACAATCTGTTAAGTCTCTTTCTGTAATCCCTGTGTATTACAGAACTGAATTCCAGCTGTGCAACCATCAGTGCTTACTTCTTTGAGTAGTATCTGTGGGAAATTTGCTTAGTATTCTCAGATTCTAGCTGCTTAGACAAACCAACCAGTGGTGCTATTCACAATGACGAGCAGTGAATTCCACAGTTTGGAAAAACAAATCAATTAACACATAATTGTCACAAAATTAAATCAAATTCATGTGAAGTTGGTCTTCCTCTACTTGTTTCTTAAATTTTTCTGTTGTTTTTTTCTGTTTTGTTTTGTTTTTGATTTTTTTTTTTAATAGATAAAGGTCTGACTGATTATTCTATTTAAGCAGAAAGCATTACTTTTATAATCAACAGAAAAAGGTTTTAGGGATTCTAAGCAAAGTGTACCACTTTATTCTGTTAAGTTTTATTTTGGCTCTAATATAGTTGCTGTGCTATAGTTGTTGTGCAACGTTGTGCTACAAAAATGGCCAGGTTTCAGAATTTTCTTTCTTTCTTTATTTTTTTAATTCAGTTACAAGAAAAAAAAAAAAGAGGGAAATTAGTGAGATTTAAATCAGGATATTAATTCTAGGTTGGCAATTATAAACTCCTCTTTAGTCAGAAAGGAAGCTTATTAGTTTTAACATCCTTTATGTATGGGAAAATTAAGCATTTAAGATTAAGGAACTTTGGTTAGGCTGCTTTTTTAAAGAATATTCCTGAAAATATGAATACAAATTTATATCAAAAATGAAGATCATTTATTAACTCTCACCTTTCTAAAAAGGAGTACCTGCTTAACTGGAGAAAGTATACTTTCCACTTTGATATGTTTATATTTCATTTCAGTGACCAATAAATAGATAAGTAAAAACATATCAAATATACTTCAAGGGTACATTCAATGCTATCCATTAACACATATTTCCTTCGTCAAGTTCAATTTTCTTGAATATTTTAAGCTTTTAGTTTCACTGCTTAAGTGTTTATTCATATAGCCATAGTTAAATCAGACTTCATTTACCATATTTATATTTTTGAAATAATCAGTACTAATTTCCTTCACAGAACAAATATTTTTATGACCCTAGACAAAGACTTCAGTGACTAATATTTCCACTAGTACAAAAAGGCATCAATTAACTGCACAAAAACTCCCAAGTTCTCAATGTTCAATCATTATTTTTTTGAGTTCAAAATGTCAGAAAGCACAAAATAAATTAAAAACAGAAGGACAGGAACAAAAGTGGTAAGTGATGGAATTTGCACAGTGACTGAGAACAGAAGGATCCTATAACTATGCTTTCAGTTCCACCACACAAAGATTTCTGCCTTAAGACATGTCAGCTCCAGTTTATCAAAGAAGCAGGGCTCACCCAACAATCCAGTGCTTGGACTTGAGTTAATGGCTTGTTAAAAAGAAACCCTCAGTGGAATGGTCCTGTGAAATAATTTTTGTGTTCCTTTGAGAGGAACTGATTATCTGTCCCACATCTAGGTAGAGGGTTCCCTTTTTACATTTCAGTTCTGTGCCCTACATCTGTGATTTTTAATACTTCATTCCCTTTACTTCTGTACCACAAAAGAGTCAGTGAAGCTGCAGAGCAGTATCAAACTTTGCATTGGCTTTCAAATGTGTCTGGGTATCCAAAGTATCCAATTTATTGCATAAATTGAAGCCTTCTTTTGCAGCCTACTGAGATCATAGAATCTCCATTCCTTCAATTAAAAAAAAAAAAGTAAAATGGTATTTTACTTGTAAGTATGATAATAAGGGAAAAATTACTTCAACCCCGGAACACTATTTTAAAAACCTTTGTAAAATATATGAATTTCTGGTTAGTCACATCCTGACTACATTTCACTATATTCAATAGTAATTAGTTTTCTTCTGATACTATGGGGTTTCTAAAATTGTCCTTCTAAACATTTTCAAATAGAGATCTTGGATTTCTATAATCATGGCACTTTGATTAAGGAATATTCTACTGTATATGGACAAGACAAGTTCTAATTTTTTTTTTTTTTTTTTAAATAACTTGGTAAGGGTTTATGAACACCTTTTCTGGCATCTCCTTGAGGAGAATGTACACCAAAACCAAGCTATGACATCAAATTGAGAGAGAAATCCACACAGGAGTGGATTTCAGAGCTGAAGAAAACCCTCCCAACAGGGAACTGATGAAGGGTTGCAGTGTCCAGTTAAGCTGAACACCATGAAGCTAGGCTGCTTGTCTTGGAGGGGCTCACAAAGGAATTTCACTGTCCAGAAAACAAAAGTAGAAACACTTGCAACCAGAGGAAAAAAAAAAAAAAAAAGCTACTGTAGTCATATACATACAGATGCTTTATGAATACATGGCTAGTTTTTTCCAAAAAATACAGAGAGGACTGGATAAAAAGGCCCTAAGACACCAAATGTCACTTTAATTTTGGTTTCAACCTTCTTTTTACATCTCTGTCCATGGATATACGAAGCTTCAATATGGCTATGGATTTCCAGAGGTTGATTAATTATTAGTTTTTAAGACCTTTTTTTTAAAGAAAGCATATAAAATTTTAACCCATACTTCACTGTAGTCATTAAGCAAATCCTTAACTATAACACTGTATTAGGAGCAGAGCTGTCCAGCTGAAATATGTAAGTTAAATCTTAGCTGGCATTTCAAGTATGAGGCCAAAATGAACATAAAAGCATTTTACAGTGAGATGATTTTAAGAACTAATGTTTTTAAAGGACAATTAGAAATTATAGCTTGCAGGCAGGCATTCCTGTTAAAAAAAAACCTAGAGTCAAAAGTAACCAACAAAGACAGTTAAGATCGATTGCAATCTTTTTATCAATTCAGTTTTAACACAGAGCTCCCACGTTCTTGATCTGCCCCCAAGACATATTGCGTAGAACTAAATGGAGAGACAAAGCCAGAATCTCATGACCTTAAGCATATATCCATCCAATTTTTCCAATGTACCTCATCACTACTCTGGGAAGCAGACTGTGCTGTATCATCAGACATGCAGCTGTTTTCATTTCACACTCACAGAGTGAAGGGGGGGAGGAGAGCATTTAAACCTGCTCTTTGTTTCTGACTGAGTCACTCACAGATCCTACAAAAAGAAAAAAATCTGCTGTGATTTCTTCTGTTTCCTCTCTCTAAAAAACTACATATAATTTTAAAATCTCAGGTCACTGTTGAAAGTGCTTAGATGCTCTTTTGCATTTCTGCTACAATAATTCCTTTGTTTAGTGGTGAACTGCTAGAGAAAGGGACTTTGCCTTTATCCCTACATATCAGAACAGAAGAAATGAGGAAAAGGGAAATAGAAAAAGATGATTTTTCTATTATTTTGCTTATCCACTGCCTGCCAACCAGCTAGAACTAGAACATCAAAGCCTTCAACTATTTTTTTTTTTAAGCCACAAACTACAAGCTTCTTAAAATCATTTGACCTGAGGAAAGGATTCATTTCCGTCAGCATATGAATGGTATCTACCAAGTCTGCTCCATATAAGTTGAGCAATGAAAATGTGAGTGAAGGAAGAAGTGCAATAGGGTGGTAGAGAAGGAGAACAGGTAGTGATGGAATACGACTGTCTGGTGTAAAAAAAGGAGGTATATATTTTATTCTGGCAGAAATGACTTCATAAATAGGACTAATCAGTTATGCCATCAATTAAAGATGAGACTTCAGTGCAGTCATTGGTGAGGGAAAATTAAAAAAAAAAAAAGTATCTGCATGTGTTTTCAATCTCTTAAAATTTATTTTCCATGACAAAACAATAATAATAATCATAAAATAAGATACTTAGTCCCAAATAGTACAAGAGAGAACAAGGGAGAGAGACTGGAAGTACATATGAGACTGTACAAAAGGGATAGAAATGATGAGATGGAGAATAGGGCGCTGTTGGCTGGCATGTTTCAGTATGCTCTTATTGTTATTTCTAAAAATGCTTTATTTTTTTTTTTACTTTGTGAGTGTTCCCATTTTTTTAGGAACAAGAGTATGACAGAAAAGCTCATGAGGAAACAAAAAAAATAAACACTGCATAATTTTAATACAATCAATCAGTTTTGGAAAGTTGCAGTCAGGTTAACCACCATTCCTACTGTACTTTTCAAAGCTAAATTACACACAAGTAATGAAAAACCATCATTAAAATGGTACACAGAACTCCTGCTTCCAATACACTTGTTGATGTGAGAGGAGAAACATAAAATCAAAGTAGGGAATGACTTAGCACAGATGCTGTCAGACATGTTTAACTGTAAGCAACAGAGGACCTTAACTCTGATTTTGTTTTCCAGATCTAGTTCCTTAACATATTACTGCGGTAATTCAAAAAGAATTTTGTGATATAATGGTTAGATTTACACCAGATAAGTACTATTATATTTTTCATCAAATCCATTAGAAATAGCTCCCAAAATCTGGAGCAAAATAGATAGTCATATACTTGCATTTCCCACTTAAAACAAACAAACAAAAAGCCTATTCATCAAAAGTATTTCTTGTCAATTTATTAGGTAGAACAAGTAAAAATAATAACAGTTTTGGATACTGTTTTATGATTTAACATCAAGGATACTCAATGGAACTTTCAGAATCTCAGATATCCAAAATGCTATTGAAATTACCTTGTTTGGATATTTATGAAAAGTTACCCGTTATTATTACTCTTCATTTTCTTTACCTTCCTTTTTTTTTCCCCAGAAAATAGCAGACACTTAACTATGACACTGGGCATTAATGGGTCATTTCATTTACACTTCCAGAATTCCATAATTTTTCAAGTAAACATCTATTTTTTTCACTTAATTGAGATTAAAAGTATTTCAGGGATAGTCACAGGACATAAAGGCATCTAATAGAGCAGCATTACATATAAGATGCATAATTCTGATCAAATTGTAAAATATTTAATACAGTAACGTGATAAATAATATATAGAAATTTGCTTGGATCTTGGAAACAGCATTAGCTACATTGTTAGGAAAAATTTATTCTCTGAAAGAGTGGTGAGACATTGAAACAGGTGATGGAGCCATTGTCCCTGGAGGTGTTCGAGTAAATGGTAGATGTGGCACTGGGGGTTGGTAGGCATGGTGGTGATGGGTTGAAGGTTGCATTAGGTGATCTTAGGGGTCTTTTCCAATCCTAATGATTTATGATTCAGTGATAATTTGCTTCCTACAACTACCTGAATGGAAGTTGTGTGGAGGTGGGAGTTGGTCACCTCTCCTGCATAACTAGTGTTAGGACTAGTGAGAATGACCTCAAGTTTCTCTGGGGGAGATTTAGATTGGATGTTAGAAAAAAATTCTTCTCCAGAAGAGTGTTCAGGTGCTGAAATGGGCTGCCCAGTAGGTGGTTGAGTCGTGGTCACTGGAGATGTTCAAGAAACTTTTAATGTTGTACTAAGGAATGTGGTTTAGTGGGGAAATACTGGTAATAGGTGAATGGTTGGACTGGGGGATCTTAGAGGTCTTTTCCAGCCTTGGTCATTCTATGATAAGCAGATATAATTTAAAAGAGTATGAGGGCTGCTATGGAAGTAATGTCTCCTATTTTATTATGTTGGCCAAGGACATCAGAAGCAGACTGTGGTGGTATGACAGTAGAGGTTGAATCTTCCCACCAATACTCCATTATTTTTTGTCACCATGTGATAGATGGCAGCGGAGGGACAGTGTGACAAAATGTCATCTGTCATGGAAGTGCATATGAAGCAAAGGTGTGTCACTGAATTCCTCCTTGTGGAAAATATTGCACCCATTCCTATTCATCAACACTTGCTGAACATTTGTGGAGACCAAACAGTGGATGTGAGTGCAGTGAGGGAGTGAGTGGTGCATTTCAGCAGTGGCAACAGAAACAGTGGATCACCTCCACTGGTGCAGATTTTTACAAGCACAGCATGTAGGATCTGATACATTGCTATTAAAAAGCTATATCCCATAGTGGTGACCATGCTGAAAAATAATGTTTTGTAGCTGAGAATTTTGTCTATGAAATAGTTTTATTGTGCTCTTTGTAACTGTTGTAGCTTCCAAGGAAAAAGACAGGAAGCATTACTTCTGGAGTGACCTATGTATATTTTATTGTGTAGAAAAATATGTAGTAAAAAGTTATAAAAGATAAAAAATATGTAATTTGAGATAAAGAGTGGACTTGCTAGCTGTACTTGTCAAAAATGAGAAATATTTTGGCACAAAAATGTAAAGACTTTTCAATACACTATAAGTAAAAGGGGAAGACAGAAAAGTGAGTCAAATTCCAAATAGTAATTGTAAATTGTAAAGTTGTGAGAGGAAATCAGAATCCAATACTTTTATTATTGTTTATGACAACCTAGATTTAGGAGCAATATTTTTCTTGAAATATTTTGCAAGTAAATAAACTTATTTAAAGACAGCTTCACTGAAGGAATGCAATACTCATTCTTAATGCTGCTCTTGATAATGCTTCAGCTTTTCCCTGCTGCATGGCCTTGGCAAGTCATTTCACCTTGGAGCACTTCTGGCTCCAGACCTCTCTTTTTCTCTGCTCTGTACAAAAAAAACCTCTTCAGGAACTTATTGCTTAATAACAAATATGAACACAAGATCAGGTACCAATTCAACTTCAGTTTCTAGGCACCGCTGTAATATCATTAAAAACAAAAGCAACTGAAAAAGATATATTCTTTTTGCCTATTATTTGGCAGTACTCTGATGTTTTGAGGCTCAAGGAAGCAAACTAGTCCAATTGAACTAAGGCAATTCTAACTACACAGACTTTATTTCAGAAATGAATTCTTCAGTGATTAACACTGAAATAGCAGCATTCATTCAAAGTAACAACTTTCTTAAAGTACTAGTTGCCTAAAAACATAATATAACAAAAACTGTATGTGATGCATTACACAAGCATCACAGTGATGTATCTTCCTATGCAAAAAGACACATACCAGAAAAAGCTAGAAAAACCTAGACAAAAATGTAACCTGACTATTTCTCATAAGCTTTTTCTTTTTCTAAAAATCAGAAGCCAGACTTAGTGGCAAGCTTCTGAAAACTTGCACAGCTCTGATAAGAAAGGACATCTCTCATAAATATTCATTAAAAATTACCTTTTCTGGATCATGAATTTTTCAAGCAGACACTGGTTTGACCTCTGCAAGGAACAAAACTGAACCCATAGCAGAATGTCTCCACTTTCTGAAAAAGAAGAAAAAAAAATTTAAAGGGCTTCTCTTGTTGAGCTTCTACTTTGTACACTACATGAGGTTGCAGGTCAGTTACCTTTGCAATCCAAGCATCCAAGCAATAATATCAAATTCAAATTACAGTCTTTAAATCCTGAATTGTTATCCTATTTTCTTGAAAAACTGATTGTGAGGAAAGATTTGCATTTTAAACAGTCTTCTAAATTGGCAGCCCCATTTTTCAGTCATCTTTTAGTTCATACAACAGTTTTAATTGGTAATTCATTAACACCTCCTAGGCTGGGAAGCCTGGGATATGCTTGCAATTCTTCTCAAGTTGTTCTGTCCTGCTAACTTTCTGGAAAACAGGGAGTCCCTTTGCATTCTTGGTACCACAAGGGATAAAACACATAGGTTGCTCAGTATCATCAGCTAGCAGCAAGGGATGCATAAATGGGTGCTGCACCCAAAATGTGCTGTGCTGAAGAAGTCCTCGCTGTATGCTGTCTCCATTGTGTCTGTTTAACATAGATAATTCAGTCTCACTTTTGCTAAGGCCTGTGATGGCCACTTTAAACAATCTCTGGTTTTAAACCATCATCATAGCCTCAGCAGCTTCAACTGTTTTCTGATCATCTTTACCTTAATGTTTACTTGATGTAAAAATAAAAATACCATCAGTCAATGAAGGCATGAACACAGTAGTCTTTATATCTCAACTTTACGCACAAAGGAGTGGCTCAGGGGGGATCAGGAAAATATTCTATACAACTATATTTTATCTTTCCTAGTACAGAAGAGAGAAACATTGTGTATTTTACCATATGTACCATATATTACCATATAAACACTGTAATAATTTTTCCTTAGAATCTTATGATTTTAAGACTGAGTATCAAGTATAGAAATGAGATTTTTCCTCTAATTATTTCTCTTAGTTGTAGGTATCCCTGTAGGAGATGTGTTAAGCAAAAGATCTATATGTACTTTTTTCTATTCAACTCCCTCTCTTCTGCTTCTGTGCAGGCAATCCTTATAAATGGAGTTCTAAATGTAACAGGACTGTAGCTAACAGGGAAAAAATTGGCAGGCTGGAAATTTTAGATTTTGGCATGCTTTTATAAAATTCAGCTTAGCACACTACTCTCAGACAAGATAATTCATTTAAGCAAAACTGCATGATTTGCTGCTTGTGCTCAACATAAAATCCTTCTAGTGCAGAAACTTAACAGGACATGTTAGGAGGATTTAAGCTATGTATTCATACAATTTTAGCAACAACAACAAAAATTTATATTGGAAGAGTATGAATTGTATCTTGGCAAGCACGGTAGAGAGATATCTGTCTGCATCAGCATAATAAAACTTTGGCAGAGTAGTAATTGCATTCTAAAAATGCTTGAAAATTGTTCAGCATTGAAGGGGAGTTTTAGAAACTAATCATTTTAGTTAAGTCTTTGTCTTTAAATGCATTTTTTAATTTGTGAATGACTAAAAAAATGTACACTTTGAATGCTGAAATAGAATCATTTGCTTGATACAGAAGATGGATATCTGTCAATGGCTTTTATTGTACTTTACCTTTTCAAAGTTATGTACAGAGCTGGGGAAGGAGAGAAAGGAAATGAAGCCAAAGATGTGGCAAATAATGTATGCTCCCCTTTCCAAAGGCAAGGTGTATATATACATATAGGCTATTCATTACGAACAACAGAATTGCTATTTGCCTATTTCAAATGGAATCCAAATGTGTTCAAGCAGAGCAAGAATACTGAGAGCAAAGAGTGCTTAATATTCTAGCCCAGCTCACTGAAAAAAGCACTGAATTGACAGAGCAGTGTTCTGTAGAGCAACATGATGTGTCTGCTTTAAACGGAGAATAATGGATTTAAGTTTAGTGCAGAACTAAAGGGCTCAATTACTATTCATGAATTCTGAAATGTTCTACTACAGAAACTCCTTTTGCATGAAATGTTCATCAGAATCAATATTCAGAACTACAAAAAGTAAACCTTGCCCCCTCACACAATACAGTACTTACCTAGATTTGTGCATTTACAAAGAGCATTGCTGTGGCATTTACTTAAAACCATCCAGACTACTATTTATAATAAATATGCTTTGGATAGCTGTTTAGGGAAAGCTACTCAACTAGAGCCATTTTCTTTAGCTCTTTGACATCCATATTTCCATTTGACCAGCCTGAGGTGTCTTCAGTGTTTCAAGAAAACAGTTTTACTCATGCCTGAATGTGGGCTTTTAGCCAGTAAAGCGAGAAGTCTGATTTCCAGGCCCTTAGAATGGTTTCTGCCATGTAACTGCACTTTTGTTGGAAATCATATTAACACTGAAGGTACAGAAGTTCCAGAAATTGCTTTCTCTTTTATGTATAATTTTTCAAAAACACAACCCTTATTGAGTTTTATGGTTCTCACACTTCATGTATAGTCAGAATCATTACTTACATGAAATACAGTCCAGCATTTCATTTGAAATATAGGTTTTACTCACAACCTCATCAGTCTCTACAGTTGTACTCTGTAACCTTGCTATTAAACGTGGGTTTGGATAAGTCACTGAAGTGCAAGCAGGGAATCTCTCTACTATCTTGAACCATGTATACAGGTAAGTAATGATGTCTTATGGAATTATTCTTGAAATTCAGGTTCATCTGTGCTCAGATGTAACTTCCCTTTGCAGTCTGCAGTATCCAATATAACAAGGACTAATCAGAGAGAAATTTTTTACTCTGAATGAAAGATAATGAAAAATTACTTTAAAATATTAAGTTTTCTGTAGATCCTTTACTATCTTCAAATAATATTTGATCTTACAAACTCATATATCGGTGTTTTTTTTTTTGTAATTTACTAAGGGCCAAATTAGTCATCTATCTAGTTGGGAAACAGATGCCATACAATATTTTTTAGTATACAAATGTTGCTATTTCTTCAAACATTAGTGTTTTCTGTATTGAATTTGAGATTTACACAGCTATATACATTCTTTTCATTTACATTATCATTTTAAGAGTAAAAAAATCTCTTTGCTTGTTTCCTGATTACACAGATAACTGTGTCAGTTCTGAAGGCAGCTATTAGAGGCTTTATGTTAACAAGTTACTTCTGTTTGCATATTAAGTCCCTCAAAGTAACATATGCATAATTTTATCATCATTGTGTGCCATCTGGAGCATACTGATTGAACTGCAGTTTTAAAGTGAAGTCTATGGAGTACTTTGGTTGCTTTTGTCTGGGAGAATTACACATTTCAAAGCTTCTCTCATACCATGTGAATGGAGTTTGGTTAGGAATTTGCACATATTTGTGTTAGTATATGAACTTCAGATTGAAATTAGGCTTTTTTGGTGGTTTTTTTTTTTTTTTTTTACTCTGTTTCTTTTTCTCCACACTGAGCAAGAGTCCTTAGAGCAAAAAGACAAGTCTTATGCTTATCACAGAGGTGGTATTCCCATTGTGATTCCTCAACAAAGTGACACAAAATCACAACAACAAAACAGCTATGTTTGCTGCTTGATATTTCTGAATCTGAAGAATTAATGGAAATGTTAAACCCCAAACAGTCTACAAAGAAAACATAAAAACTGATGACACCAATCCTGGGTCATTTGACAAGGAAACTTAAAAGCTATTAGTTCCCACTAAAGCTTTTCAGACAAATAGGCAGGAAGTCATTTTTTTTTGTGAGGAAGAAGGTCAAGAGCATATCTGGAAGGGACTAACTATATGATCAGAAATGTCTTTATCAGTGGTAAGTTCATCTGAATAGGAACAAACTTATTCACAGGAAAGAAGAATTCCATGGCCAGGAAAACACAACAGAGAATGAAATCCAGAAATAACAGATTAAGGGCAAAGAATATAAAGAGAAGATATGCATGTTATGTGATCATTTCATAAACAACAATTCAATTTCCTTGCATTAAAAAGGAACTGGATTGTTTATTGTTGTTGCTTTTCCTTTCAAATCATAAAAATCTACAGGTGTCTCTATGCAATGACTGCATTGCTGGCACACTAGAAAATGTTGAGTTGAAGCCTTTGAAGGTGGATCTGGGGACCTACAGGAGCTAGACACAAGACCGTGTTTTCCCAAGGGGATCACAGATGCAAGGCAGTGGAACAAAAACAAAATCTAGATGAGTTTTGAATGTGTCTGTCTTCCTGTATGAACTTCATCGAGCTTGTGTGGCAAAGTGGTTTGATTAAAATTTGAATTTTTATAAAGATTTCCTTCAGAATGCATCTGTTGAAGGTCAGCTCACAAAAGGTAGATTGATTTGACATTGTTTATTCAGTAGCTAAGAAAACAATGATTTAGATTAGGTAGCTCTTGCATCTCACAGTGTAGTAACAAATTGGGCTCCTTTGTCACCTTACTCAAGTTCTTTAATGCATCTTGGTTAAATGGTGACGAAGACTATACTCAGACAATTTATTTCATGCAATCTAATGTCACTAGGACTACAGTTGAGATTACTTTAGGTAGCAAAATTTATCAGGGTTCATCCAATTGAAACAGTATAGATTAACCCTGTTGCCATAGAAACACGATGTTGGCATTGCAAACACAAGAACACTACATCTATCCTAGTATTTCACTTCCAACTAAGAGCTATCAGATTCTTCAAGGGATGATTAGAATAAAACACAAATCATATGAACAGTTCTATAAATTTGAGACTATCAAAACACACAATGTTCACAGAACTATCAAAAGCTGGTATAAAACTATATCGTATTATGTTTCCCATACAGACAAAAGAATTCCAATCACAAAATGTATACGAGTAAATTAACTTCCTGTAAGATAAGACTAGATCTCTCTTTTGCTCCTGGAAGCTAATTGTATATATTTATTTTGGGTATCTTTCATTCTCAAGTATAACTTACAAAAACAACTTTGTCTGCTTGCAAAAAAAATAAATTACATGTTAAATCATATAATTAGCCCAATAAATTCTCCCTTATGTTTGTTTAAACCTCTGGTGTTTGAGTTTGCTGATTTCCAACAATTTAATGTATTTAACTTTTTTTTTTTGTCTGATATCTGTGTGTCCGTGAGGCTTTATTCAACGTATACTTTTATTCTGTTTCTTCACGTGCACACAAATAAATTCACAGCTATTTAAACCAGAATCAAATATTTTGTGAATGGGGTCTGATATTATTGCAAAAGAAGAAATAGAATTTATTTCAGTAATTCTAGAGTCAAATTCAGCTCATGATGAACTGCAGTGTATCTTTCAGAAAGATATTCACTCTCAATTTAAAGGCTCTGCATTAAGGAGGTTTTAAGACATCTCTCCTCAACCTGTTCTAATGGCTAACTGCTATAACTGTCAGCATTACGAGTCTCACAATTAGTTTCAACTCAGCAGCCTAGTTTTCTACCCATACATATTCCTAGTTGTTCATCTAGTGAAATTTAAATATGTATATCTTCTTCATAGGTAATGTTACCAGCTCAGAACAACATTCTTATTAGCCTGTTTTACAAATAAATTCTACAAATATGTTATTAAATATATGCATAAAATTTAGTCTACTTTAACTTTCCACTTCACAGATTGTCATTTAAGTTCTGCAAGCAGAATTCATCTGTATATGCATAGGAAGGAATTTGATATTGGTAGCAGTAACTCAGTGGAACCAGAGACTGTTTTATTTCTGTAACATCTTTGCATTAAGAAGGTATTTGTTCTACCAAGAAATGTAACTCGGAAACTGCAAATTATTGCGACAGTCTTCACTGAACCAAACGTACTCTTTCACCCCATATTAGATGTCATTTTTTCTTCCCCATGGGTATAGCTTACCAGTATTAAACACAGATAGAATTTTACAAGTAAGGAGAATTGTCCTGTTTCCATTTTTGAGTGCAGACTTTTATTACTGTTCTGATACAGTAATTCTGGTTAGAAAGCTCTTATGTATTATACTGTATTCCTCATTGTAAATAGAGGTTGATGAAGTGTTTCAAAATGTGCTACACTTTTAAAGCAAGATAATCCAGGTGTTTAACTAAAATATCAGTTCCAACTGGACTCAATGTTCTTATTAAACAAGTATTCTGTGTAATTCTATCGTTATTTGGGGTGATAACTGCTTAGTGAAAAATACACTAAAGATCTTCAAGATGTACTCTGCTTAAGTAGGTGAACAAAAATATACACTATTCAGGAAGATAGGAGCATTTTTGATACGATACAATCTCTTTGCTCTAAGGAATATTTATTACTATTTGAATATTATTCTTAATATTGTGAGATTCTTACAAATCCTTTATCTTTCCAAAGTGATCTATACTGTGGTGGGTTGACTTCAGCTGGCTGCAGGTTGCCTACTCAGACTCCCTCTCATATCCCCTTTTCAGTGAATTCAAGGGGGAAAAATAAAGTGAAAAAAGTTTGTAGGTTGAAATAGACAAGGACAGTAATTAGTGTTTTCCATCATACACAAAACAGGCTTGAGTTAAGAAAAACTAATTTAATCCACTGTCATTAAAATCAGAGTTGAGTAGTAAGAAACAGAGACAAAATCTTAAAACGATACCTTTACTCTTCTTGTCCATGTTCAGCTTCACTCCACTTCCTAGTCCTCTGCTTCTTCACTCACAAGTAGCACAAGGGATGGGGAATGGTGGCTCTGGCCATTACAGCTCTTCTCTGACACAGCATGGAATCCCCTCAGGCTGCAGCTCCTTCAAGAATCACTCACTTGCACCTGCTCCTGGTCTTCCACAGGCTGCACTGGGAATAGCTCCTCCATAGTGGTTCTCTACATACACTGCAGAAAAATACCTTCATCACCTAAGGAGGTGTTTCTTGGATTTGCTTCCAGGTTTCTGGAGTTGCCTGTAAAATTTCCAGTTCCTCACCATCTCCCCTCAGCTGCAGTATTTGACAATTCCATACTGGTGCTTAAGTACAAAAAAGGAATATAATACAAAAGTGCATAAAAGTTGTCCCAGCCATAAGCTCAAGTTAGAGTGAAAATCTGTGTATAAAGACACATTTTTAAGTTTGTTCCCCACTTCCTCATTCTGCCTTCTACTCAAGAGCAGGCGGGTTAATTATATCTGCATGAAACCAGAGGACAGATGTCAGGAGACAGAGGATATGGAAGACTGGGGACATTAAAGGCCAGGTTCCAATTGGTTTTGCTGTGAGTTTATCTTGCAGTACGTGTGTTAAACTGAAATGTGCAGGTATCATGAAACTTCACTCTTGATTGCAGGGGGCAAATGTCTTTATTTTTAAAGATTATTAGTCTGAGAGGGAGTTTAAATGAGTTTGTGGCATTCTAATGATGAAAAAAAAATAGAAATAAACAGATTTATTTCCTCTTTTTATTTTATGATAAATATTTTTATTGTTTTATGATTAGTATTAATTATTGGTATTTATGATTTTCTGATTTATAATTTTTTTTTTCAAGTTTGATTTGTTCAGTCCTAGAATTCTGCTTCTTTGGTCTCACTGTCCAAGATCAGTTACACCTTCCCACACATTTTTAATATATAAATTTTATTCCCTTTTGTTTCTTCCAACGCCACTTCTTAGCACTTTTTTCAGTAGCTATATTGATAAGTCATTACATATAATGTTCACAACGATCATGTAAACGAGTCCTATAATATCTGCACAAATGAGGAATATTTTTTCTGCAATCATTCATCTAATTAAGATGAAACATAAGTAGAATTAGTCAAGTGCACAAAGCAATATAGAAATTTATAACACAATTATGTTAATTTCACTCTGTTTTAAGTTAAAAGGCATTTTCCCCTGGACTGAGAATGCATGCATTATTGCTTTATTTCTGTTCATTCATTAGAAATAGCACATAGAACTATATATTCTGACAATTCTAAGTATTTGATCTCATGTGTTTTTTCTTTTAAGGATATTCAGATCAGTGTTTAGGATATATACCCAGTTTTACAAAGTAAAACTCAATAAATTTCCATGATAGAAGAAAAGTCCACTTTAATACTTTTTTTTCTTCTTTTTTTCTTTTTTTCTTCTTTTTTAACTTTTCCCAGCTTTGTTATAGTTGACTTTCTGTAAAACATGACACTGTATACATCCAGCATAGATAGGAGTAAAAATCCCTTCTTCAGAAGAAAGCCATGAGTAGTACTAATGGTGAAAAAAATAACTCCAAGGGAAAGCTTGCTTTGGATGACTTCCAGAAGTTTAGGTCTTTACACAAAATTTTTTAGCACTTCAGTTTTATTCTGCCATTTTAGAAACTGAGAAAATACAATCATTTAATCACATTCTAATACTCTAATACTGTTCTTTCTAAGTAAAACAGGATATGCTACCATATTTGCCACCAGCAACATTTCTACTGCACAGCCAGTTCTTAATTCTTAATATGTCCTTTTTTTTCATTTTTACTAACCAGAAGGAGCTCAGCCTCATTCTGATTTGGTTTCAACTAGCTGCTGACAGATATGAGAGAGAACCTGGGCTAGTTTGGCAATAATGATTCTGTGGACTATGAAGAACAAGCAAAAAAAATTACCTCTGCACATTAATGATATTTTGATACTGATGTAAAAACTCAAAATATATCACTGATTCCTATAACTGTATGAAGTGTTGCTAAGAACAGAACAACAAAAAAAATCAATCTAAAATCAGATTGTTTTAGTACCAGTCTTCTCTGTCTTGCAGTCTTCATCAGGTAGGACGTTATATCACTGTAGGCAGTGCCAGAAGCATAGGACAGGTCCAAGCTAATTTGAATGGAGGAATGGTCCTCCATTTGTTAACAGCAAGTAACCAGCACTACTAAACTTGGTGCAAATCCATGGCCTCCAGACTTTTTCAAGTCTGGAATGTTAGCTTAATCTGAGATGATGTCAGAGGTTGCTATTTTGCTTCTCAATAGAGTGGACCATTTGGCACTCAATGAAAGTCTGAAGTAGCAAGTGAAATCTTCACAATTTTTAAGACCTAAAAAATTGCTGTCCTGCACAATAACGGCATTATCATCTCCAATTATTTTGATGTAGGGAGACAGAACTTGAGAATGCGAAATGTGTCTCACCTATTAATATAAGTAACTGACGTCTGCTGAATCAGTAACCAAATCTTTACCCACCATAGGTACTATCCAGGAACAGTGGACAGCACTCTTCAGAACATCTTACTGTTCAGTTGACTTGAATCAGATCAAAGAGTTTCAGTAAACCATGTATGTTCAGCACAAGGATTTAAACACCCTTCTAAACATAAAAGAAGTTACTTCAGAATCATTCAAAGGTCACATTGGCTGTAGGCACAATATCAAAGACAAGTGAAACAATTCCATTTCTGATGCAGTCCATCACAACTTTGGAGCCTGTGCTAACATGCCAATTTCCATTTATATGTGAAACTACATTTTACATATTCAAGGTTCCAAAACTTTAACATATTTTCACATATCAAAGATTTCTTCCTAAGGAAATGAAAAATCTAAAATTCATACTCTCCAGCAGTTTTATTGCATCTGCATCCACTGTACTCTTCTCAGAACAGTAAACAACTCCATCATTTCTCCTCTTAATCTTTCATAAAGACTACAGGCCTAATTTTTCCTTTACAACACAACCATTTGTCATCCTAATGACAGTAATCTTCTACATGCCTGAAATATTGCACTTAAAATACATAATTACTTTAGACATGTTTTTACATGTTTGGGGGGGATTTTCTTTCTTTCTTTCTTTCTTTCTTTCTTTCTTTCTTTCTTTCTTTCTTTCTTTCTTTCTTTCTTCCTTTCTTCCTTTCTTCCTTTCTTCCTTTCTTTCTTTCTTTTTCTTCCTTTCTTCCTTTCCTCCTTTCCTCCTTTCCTCCTTTCTTCCTTTCTTCCTTTCTTCCTTTCATCTTTCTATCTTTCTTTGAGAGAGAGAGAGAGAAATACAGAGAAATAGGAATCTTCATTTTCTTCTGAGTTTTAATTTTTTTCTCTCATTTTTCACCAATTTCCTGGACATTGTTAACCACTGCTCTTTAAAAAGAGACACACTCAAAGAAAAAAAATATATGTTTTTCTGAAGTTTGTCAATTCCAGATTTGAAAAATCTCGTGATCCTACATAAATATTAGAGCAAATTTGTCAGAAGGTCACTCAGACATTTCTTTAGAGCCATGTTTCATATTTCTATGCATTTACTTACCTTACAATTGTTCACCATCTAGATATGCTGTATCTTTCAATTCAGTGATGAATAATTTCAGCTAAATTGAACTAAATTATTCACAATCATTCATAGGCTACCAAATGGCACGATACTTTTTCAATTTTTAAAGCTAATCCTGAAAATATATTTTGGAATTTGACTAGAAATATCACAGCTATTTTAATGACACAAGAATACAAGTTGCTTCGATACAGATAAACCTTTCACTGAAAGGTAAAAAATGACTGTTCAAAAGGAACAAGCAAGGAAAGCATCTAAAAAATGGACAATGTCATTATTTAACAACCTGAACTGTGAGGAGGTTTTTACTTCTAATCCTTAGAAAAACACTGATAATCAGATTGGTTTAATACTCATCCATTTGTTGCTATCTCTCTCCTCATTTTTAGGCATGGAATAAACTACATTTCCCAAGAAATTGTCCTTTCCCTCATGCTTTTTTTCATCTTAAAGACTGAAACTATGTAATAGAGATAGTTTATCTGTGGTTGCTCCAGTACCACAGTCCTCAGCCAGGTCTGACTGCTGTAGCCCTGTATTTAGGACTGGGGAAGGGGTTGTGCACCCCTGCAGCACTGGGTCTCCAGTTCAATTGTGCTGGCAGGCACCTTCAAGCCTGACAGCCTCTTAAATCAGGACTCATTGGCAAAAGGACAACTGACAGGCACAAATGGAAAAATAGGAGGAAATCTGTTACACAAGAGACAATTACCAGAGGTTGGAATGGGAGAGCTGCAGTTTCCTGGCAGGGCGCCTCCATCAGTCAAGGACAGATGATGCAGTGTCCAAGCATCTCTTAATATAATCAGTTCCAGAAAAATTTAGAATTCTGTCTAAACACAAATATGTCCCTAATGCTACAGATAGTAGTAGCATTTAAAATTCTGTGAGGATTTTGAAGAGACCTCATTTTGCTATTCCTGATGGGCTCAAGACACCCTCAAAACTGCTACAGTCAAATGCAGTAGACTGAAAAGGGACTTCTGATTTCACAGAATCACAGAATTGTAGAGGTTGGAAGAAATCATCTATTCCAACCCCTTTACCAAAGCAGGCTACATAGACAGGTAGGTGTCCAGGTGGGTCCTGAATGTCTCCAGAGAAGTAGACTCCACATCCTCTCTGTGCAGCCTGTGCCAGTGCTCTGTCACTCTCACTGTGAAGAAGTTCCCACACACATTCCTATGCTTCAGTTTGTGGCCATTTCCCCTTGTCCTATTGCCACACACTGATGAGAAGAGCCCAGCCTCGTCCCTTTGCCTCCTGCTCTTCAGATATTTATAGACATGGACCAGACCCCTCTGAGTCTTCTTCTTTCAAGGCTGAACAGACCCAGGTTTCTCAGCCTTTCCGCATAAGGGAGATGTTCTGTGCCCTTCATCATCTTTGTAGCCCTCTGCTGGACTCTTTCTAGGAGATTCCTGTCTTTTTTGTACCAGGAAGCCTAGAACTGGACACAATACTCCAGGTGAGGCCTGACCAGGGAAGAGTAGAGGGGGAGGATCACCTCCCTTGACCTGTTGGCCATGCTCTTTTTAATGCACCCCAGGATTCCATTGGTCTTCTTGGCCACCAGGGCATACTGCTGGTTCACGGCCAATCTGCTGCCCACCAGCACACCCAGGTCCCTCTCCTCAGAGCTCCTCTCCAGCAGGTCATACCCCATGCTATACTGGTGCATGCAGCTATTCCTCCCTAGGTGCAAGACTCTACACTTACTCTAGTTAAACCTCATCTGGTTTCTTTCTGCCCAACTCTTTAGCCTGTCCAGGTCTCACTGAACAGCAGCACAGCCTTCCAGCATGTCAGCCATTCCTTCCAGCTTTGTATCATCAGCAAACTTGCTGAGGATGGACTCTGTTCCCTCATCAAGGTCATTGATGAAGATGTTGAACAGGTCTGGATGCGGATGTGTTAAAGATATCACATTTTACCATGCATTTTCTTCACTGCTCACTCACACATTTTACCACCACAGCCTGTGAGTCCAGGTGTTTAAAAGCTTATGTAAATATGTAAGTTTTCTAACAGTCACATAGTCATATGACTGTCAGCTTCATGCTCTCTTGATTTCACTTGCCATAGCTGCAGAAAATGTACCATGTATGTTTTCCAAGAGCCACTTTTAACAAAGAATATATTTCTCTCTTCGCTGTTTCCCAAATGCCTTCTCTAAATGCAGTGAATTTGGAGCCATGGTATTTTACATCTTGTGAGAACTTCTGCCACTGGATTTCCAATATGCTGGCTTCTGTCCTCCTGAAAGGTCAAAACACTGAAAAGTTCTGAATTATATCTGGATTGCAACATCAAGAAATAGATTGCTGTAGAATAAGTACATTTAACTGATAGCCAGGGCCAAAATTTTTTTTACTTCAGTCAGCATGAAAACATTGTGCACTTCCAGCAGCAGAGATTGCCTATAATATTGTCTAAAATTTTTTGTCAAGAATTCTCTAATAATCATAAGAAAGAATATAACTGACCTTTTATTGTCCATACAATTCTACTGATCTGGATAATATGTAGATGTGACCCTTCTTTTGATTTCACAAACCTAACAGTGGTATCTACATTGTTCATATGGTGACAAAGTACAAGAATCTGTGAATCAAAACATTTTTTGAAACAGTATTACACTTTGCCATGTCAGGAGCCAATTAACGTATTGAATAGATTATTGTGGAAATGTCTGGGATGATTTTTCAATTCAATCTGCAACCAAAATACAGTTGATATGCAAGTGTTACTGGAAATGAAAATTCTGACATTTTTTCAAAGATTCTGGAAGGAATTGTTTTGTGTGATAATTTTACCTATTATTTCATTTTGCAAGAAACACCTTGAGAAATTATTTTTAACAACTGTGAAATCATATACTAAGTGATATGAATTGGAAAAAATCCACAATTTCTTTATTTTCAAAGGAACAACTCTGTTGGTGCACATCACAGCATGGCAGGCAGAACTCAAAATGAGGAGTTATCCAACAAAATCCCTTTTGTTGAATAAGACCTTCAAGATCGAAAGTCCAACATCAATCTAACACTAAATGTTCACCTCTAAACCAAGTTTCTATGTGCCATACCCATACAGCTCTTAAATACCTCTAATGATGGTGACTCCACCACCTCTCTGGACAGCCTGTTCCAATGCCTAACCACTATTTCCTCAAAGTTCTTCCTGATAACCAATCTGAATCTACTTTGGTGCAGTTTGAATCTTTTGCCTTGTATTCCTTCACTTGTCACTTGAGAATAGAGACCCACACCCTCCTCACCACAACATCCCTAGAGATAGTTAATGGAAGATTAACTAATACAGTAAACACTAATTATAGTGGCAGACCATCTAAGTCAATTTAAACAAAATCAACACATAAATATGCAAACTTGTGCAAAAGCATTTTGCTCCCTCAATATTTGTACATTTTTTTCTTCATATTGAAGGAAAAAAACATTCTTGGTAAACATAAGACTTGTCAAACTTTAAAATCTCCTAAATTTGATCTTTTTTATATGACCTTCCCACAGGTAATGTTTACTTCCAGTCTATACCATGCAGCTCTGACATCTATTGAGCTGGGCAAAAAAAATAAATATAATAACTAAAAGGTACATGGCTTCTAATGCTGGTCATGTCATAGTCTTACTGTGAAACACATTATGCCTCCATGTCTAGCCCCAGCTCTATTATTTTAAACAACTCAACATTGAGTTGTTTAGCAAGGGGTATGATGGGGAAGAAGCAGCTAAAGAATTTTAGATTTCAGCAGGAGAATACACTTAGACCAAGAAACCAAGTGCTATTTCCACAATCACATCTTCTCAAAGGAGGAATCAAAAACTTTTTGGACAAAAATGAGGAGAATCTCTTATAACAACATTGTCATGGCTTTGTATTCTCCTGGTTTCTTACTATAAGCATCCTAAATGAATTATTGTTGAATGACAAAAATATAATTAAAGTCCAGAAGACATGTACCTTATCTGAAATCTTGATAGAAATATAAATTTAAGGACATTTTGCAGGCTCTCTTTTATTTCACATAGTATTTATCTCAAAGGGTGTTCATTACAGCAGTGCTTCCTGTTCTGGCCCCAGGTCCCTGAGGAACTCATCAGTGGTCCTTCAGGGATCAATAGGAAACATTTACTTGACTGTGAAACTGAGATACAAATTATAAACTGGGATCCTTGCAGGACAGTGGAGGCCGTTTCTGGGGAGTTTTTAAGTGGAAAGAAGGAAATCAATATGTAGTTTTAAAAATAACTCTGTTCAGAGAAGAAAGATAGCAGTCATACAATGGAGAATTTTATAATTATTTACTTCTGCAGTACATCCAAAGGCACAGAAGACATTTTTTTTTCCCAGTTGAAACTACATATGTTGCTCTGAAAGTAATGTCTTTTATTTATTTTTGTGGAAATAAAAAGAGTACAATAATACTACTTGATGGAGCAAATTCTCAGCTACAAAACACTACTTTTCAATACAGTCACACTGACTATCTGCGCATTTCCATCAGTGATTAACAAGAGCCTGCATAATGCAGTGTCTGCACCAACAGAGGTGACCCACTGTCACTATTGCCACTGCTGAAATGTACCACCCACTGCCTCACTGTACTCACGTCCGTTGTTTGGTCTCCATAAATGTTCAGCAAGTGTTGATGAATATCAATGGCTTCAATTTTTTTCCACATGGAGAAATTCAGTGACACATCTTTGCTTCATATGCACTTCCATGTCAGATGACATTTTGTCAGACTGTTCCTCTTTTGCCATCTGTCACATGGGAACAAAATATAGTGGTATATTGGTGGAAAGGTTCAACTTCTAATGCCATAGCACCAACAACTCTCTCTGCCACTGTGGTCCAACATAATATAATAGGAGGCATTAGTTTTGGATCAGTCCTTATAATTGCTATACTAATTTATAGTATATTTTAGAAACAATATTCTTCTTCAGAGAAAAACAAGCATCTAACAAACACGGAAAAGAAATGCTAAAAAGCATGTAATTACAAGCTCTGGTTTCAAACACTGCTCTTTCTAGTGGGTTCTCTTATAACTACTTTTCTTGAACAGAAGACTGCCTCAAAAGTTTACACTAAACTGTTAGCTTTCAGCCAGGAGAAAAGTGTGTGCTATAACATGAAGACTGCAGCAATTAACACCAGATTTTCACAGATTAACCAACCCTCACTTGGTTGTGTAAGTTTTGACAAGTGTTTAATACTTCACAGACCTCATTTTGGAAAATAAAGTCCTCACCGTTTCCAGTTCCCTGAAATTTAAAAATCTGCTGCTAGATGCTAATCAGCCCTAAAGCTCTTTTGAAAATCTGCCCAGACCGTTGCTCAAATCACAGTAGTATGTCTATAATCTGTTACACAGACTTTCACAGGCAGAGCATTTATTAAAAAAGTAATTTAGTTTTGAGATCTTTGCAGAGAATATTGCTTGCAGGAGGGAGGGAGATCAAATCTCTTAAACCTGTGTGGTCAGTGGAAGCCTACAAAGATCCTTGCAGTGACACTGTCATCTGGGCTGGGCAAATCTCCCTGAACCATTCCTTTTTGCTCAACTCCTATAATGCAGCTGATCTACAGTCTTAATGTTACCAGACTAGCACATTCACAATCCATGGAAATTGCTTGTGCTAAACTACATTAAAAACACCTCTAACATACAAAAGTCCTACCTGACCTTTTCTGCATCTGCAGGAACTGTTTCTATTAAGATCATCAATTTTGTATCATGAACCACCTGGGAAAGAAGATGCACCTTCTCTGCCATGGATGTTAGTCATGTTTAAGCACACAAAGTGGACCAGTGAACAGTACAAACAGTTTATTTATTTTTTTTTCTCAAGCTCTTCATTAAATTTAATTATTTGAAACATTTATCAGAGGATCATTTGAATAGAGCTGCTGAGAAGCACCTGTGCCTGAGCAATGTAGTACGCATTTTGTCACAAATGTAGGCAGTCAGGAAAGGTTAGGAAACCTAAGACACCCAGTGAATTTAGGGAAGCATATTTAGACATATATAAACTCTGCAACTTCTACATCACATCAGCTAGCTTCAAATCACCTCATCATGGAAATTATACTCATGAATTAATATTGTTTATCAACAGCTAATATGATAGAATCTTAGAGTCATAGAATGACTTAGGTTAGAAGGGACTGCAAGGATCATCATGTTCCAACTCCTTTGCCACAGGCAAGGTTGCCAGCTGCTAAATTAAGTACTAGATCAGATTGCCCAGGGACCCATCCAACCTGGCCTTAAACTCCTCCATGGACAAGGAATCCACAACCTCTCTGGGCAACATGTTCCAGCACCTCATCACTCACTTAGTAAAAAAACTTCCCCGACATCTAATCTGAATCGCTCCTCGTTTAATTTAAAACCATTCTCCCCCTGTCCTATCACTATCTAGCTTGTAAAAAGTTGATTTCCTTCACATTTTTAAATTCCCTTTAAACAAGCAACAATATCACCCTTCAGTCTTCTCTTTTCCAGGCTGAACAAGCCCAGTTCCTTCAGCCTATCTTCATAGGGGAAATGCTCTCCTATGCCATCTTAGTGGCCCTCCTCTGGACCCTCTCCAACAATCCCACATCTTTCCTGTATTGGGGTGCCCCAGACTTGGGTGCAGTACTCCAGCTGGGGTGTCAGGGTAGAGAGAAACAATTGCCTCCTTTGCTCTGCTGATCACAGTATACCATGATAGAGCAATTGTATGGGTTCTTAGATTGGATAATGCTTGCACTTAGTTGAAGGGGACAAGGATTGTCTGCTTAGGAGTAGACCTTCTCTGTGCACATTGGAAAAAGGCATTCTTATGGCTGGATTCAGTAAGCTTCATGCCTTTGAACTGGGATGAATTTTCACAAGTAGTTTATGCTAATCTTGGTCCGTGCCACTAGAGAAAAAAAGAACTAAGAACTTTTCCCTAGGTATATTCCTGTCCTTTCTACTTTGGTCAGCACTGCCCCTGTGTGCAGCCATATTGTGGACCGGTCTGAGTGTAAATGACCTAATGGATCCCATTCTGCTTAAAGTAATGGTCTAAGGGGATTTATGACACAAGTACAAAAGAGGTATAAATGTCGTTTGTTTTTCAGATTACCTACACTATTTTTCAGATACCAGAAAATAAGAAAGGGAATAGAGAGGAAAGGTTTTCCTTAAGATCAGCAATCAAACTGTAGAAAGGTGCAGTTGCAGAATGAATCCATACTTTCAACTACTATGAAAGCTACATGTATATCATGGTTAATCTGCTTCATTGTTGGAGAGAACTGGAAAGGGTGGTTTGAGAGAGTTGCTGCAATCACTGATATTTAATAGTAGTCAAACAGAGGCAAGCTTCTGTATCTTCTGTCATAACTGCTTCTCTGTTTCTCTTGCTCTAGATTTGTTTATGTTGTTATAGAGAGTGACTTAGTCAGGTGAACCTTCCTGGTGGAATGAAGCCATTGAGTGTCCTGTTGGTATTGGAAGAAAAGGAACACAGAAAGGAGCAAGGAGTCTGTAAATGATTATGAAATTTAGAAAATGATAGGAAAAGCAGGGTATAAAAAGTCTAGCATTAGAAATAACTACTTGGTCTCTCCCAGGGACCTCAATAGAGTTCACTACAATCCAGGAAGCCAAAAGTTGGCTAAAACCCATTGTAGAAACATAAAGTTTTCTACAAGGACACTGAGACTGGGAAAGAGTTGGTTACAAGACCTTTATCTGTCTGAGTTGGATTTTCTGTTTTTTTGTTTTTTTTGTTTGTTTGTTTGTTTGTTTTTGTTTTGTTTGTTTGTTGTTGTTTTTAAAAACTTTTAAAGTTGTATCAACAAGTTTGTAGTTTGAAAATAAAAAAGAATTTTCTTTAACATAAGTATCTTTTGAACTTCCTTGGGAAGCTCACCACTAAAAAAAAAAGTCTTTACTGCTCTGCCTGCTGGTTTGAAGACTCATCATCATTTTATCACTCCTATATTATGAAATACCTTAGCATTTGTAAGTGGTGACCTTCTGTCTCTGAAAACCTTGTCAGGCAATATATAGTATAAGAAGCAAAAGAACAGATCTCAAAACAGAACAGAAGAAAAAGATAAGGATTGAAGGGAACATGGATGAATGCAGTCTAGAAGCGCAGCAGAAAACTGGAAGAAATTATAGTAGGAGTTTGTCCTCTCATGAAGTCAGGTGGAGATACACTTTTTGGCTTTTTAAAATGACCTTTTGGAGAAATAGAACCTGCTTAGCAGCCTACAGCAAAATGAAAGATATCAAAACCAGCTTAGTATATGACTCTTCTAGAGAGAATTTTTTTTTGAAAGTGAACAATTTCATCTGGAACCACCAAAATGGGAAGAAACACATGGAAGAAAACAGCCTTTACAACAGATCTGAAACTCAGTCTGCCTCCTGTTGAATAGAAATTCCTGTGAAACCTTTAATCTGAACTTAAACAGTAATAGCCTTAGAAATCAAGGCCACTGAGAAAGACTTAGAAGATTTAAACTGAGAATTATTAATTAATTACTCAAACAATTAATTACTGAATAAAATAAAGCTGTATCAGAAAGAATAGAATGAAAACTGACCAAACAAACTGATGGACAGAAAACAAAACAGTGCCTCAAAGTAGTAAATATCAGGGCTCAAGGAACATGAAAAAGGAAAAGAACTGAAGGTTAAAAGGAAATATCTACAAAGTACTATTAGAATTAGTTCGTGGAAGATGGCATGAAAGGTAACCCCAAATCCTGAAGATGACATAAAGCCTTGAACATGGTCATTATACATGAAAACATTTGGCAGAAGCGTGTAGTCAAAGAATGGAATCTACCTAAAGAGAAACAAAATATTCATCAAATGCACATTGAACAAAGAACTAAATTTCTTAATAGGAGTTGCTTAAGATAAGGCCGCAATGAGAGGCTTTGTATATCACTTTGAATATGAAAGACTCTTTATGACTTACAATTTACACATGGATACATAATTTAATATGATCCCTTGTATTTCATTAAATCATATTGATAAAAAGGACAGTCATATTGAACATGGAGAGATAAAACTCAGATTGCACAGTGGTAAAAACACCCCTATTGTAAATGAACATGTGTAAAACAAAATCTTTAAAAAGTGGTTTGTATTGTTTCAGGAAATATTATATATATATATCCCTGTATAGGAAACACAGCAAAGTCTACAGTTCACTAAGATAAATACTTAAAATGCAGATTTTAAAAGTAACCACAAATGCAGAAGTACAGAAACGCTGCCCGAAAAACAAAAGGTAGAAAGACAAAAAAATAGAAATGATGAAAACAACATGATAAAGACAAGAGCAGAAAATGATGCTGTGTATCACTCAAAGACATTTTAGATTAATGATAATAAGATTCCCTTATGTGGTGAATCTTCTCTTATAAAACAGTGAATAGGTACAAGTTCAAGGTTATTTCTCTTGTTATCCAAAAGATGAAGAATTTAAAAGTATAAATATCTAGCATGCAAGATCATGCATAATGTATTGGAGTTGACACCTTGGCTGGGGTAAAAAACATACAAGGGATGATAATTATTATGCATTTAAGAATGATGTTAATTTATAGGATTTATAGTGCATTTTAAGAACTTGAGCTTCACCTACTTTTATTCTACAAATCTGTAGTAATCAAAGAACATTTTTACTTGAAAATGATCTTCAAGAACATCTAGTCCAACTGTCAGTCTAACCTATGGAATCGTATGATTAAACCATGTCCCTGCTTGCCACCAGTATCAGTATGGCAAAGCTGAGACTTTCGTTTGGCACCATGTAATTGGCATCCTCAAGATGAGAGTACCCTCTTGACATTGAGTTACTATTCAATAGAATGCTTAAAGAGAGACAGCCTGATAATACAATAGCTTATAATATATTTTTAGAAATGCTGTGCCCACAAAAAGATCAGGAAAAAAGTACTGTTCATACCTGATTGTCAGAGCTAGCTTTTGCAGTCACAAGAGAATCCCTACAATATATATTCAGAGGAGCTAAAGCAGAAACAGCTGGAAAGACTACTTGCCACGTTGTGCCTGATTTTTACACAGGAGAGAGATACCACACTCAGCTCCTTCAGGGGAAAAAGAAATAGGCATTCAGAACTGATGCTGAGTAGTCAGGGGAGGAGCCACAGCAGAAAAAAGCCAGGAGAGAACTTTGGCCTCTGAGGTAGTTTGTATGCTACATGACAGGGACACCTGACAGGTTGGCTGTGACACATTGATGTGAGGCTCAAGATATTAGTCCTAGTTGACTTTTTTATTTGCCGCCCTGAGATGCAGTCTTCCATGTGTACAACGTCATCCACTCTAGGTCAGACAGTCACTGCCTCCCTCCAGCTCCTGCTTCTTTCTGACTGCTCTCCTGCCTTCCCTCAGGTGTAGTAGCTTGGACTTCTCCAGGGAGGAAGATCTGGTAGAAATATGGTGTCTGAGTCTGTTTACTATCAAAACATGGAGCCAGCTGGACAATCTCAGCCTTGCAGGACCCTACAATTTAGTTAATCTGATCAATTCATTAAGGAACCATCTTAGTTTTGCCAACATTATGTGATGTGATTTTACAATGATCTTCATATATGTGTATGTGCCTTATTGATTTTGTACTCAGACTATATCACTGGAATATCTATAACAAGGTCTACATCTAGAGGGAAAAATACATAGTTCCCTACCAAGAAGGGTGAAGGGGTAGAGGGAAATAAAAAACTAAAAACAACAGGAAACACACATCTATTGACTGAAATGTCAATAACTGATTCCAATGGCTGAGATTTCTTAATGAGTTCAGAACTAGCATAGCTCCTTCCTTCACTAAAATCTCCATTCAGGGTATTTCATGAGAAACATACCCTAGCACAGGAAAAGGTGATCAGTTATAAACAAGAGGCACGTATGTTTTGGAGAAGTTGAGAATAGGCATACCAACACACTGTTTATTAGAAACTGGTTTATCCAAGGGCAGTCATCTAAGCCACCTAATTATGCTGTGCATGCAATCTGCTTCCACTGAATCTTCAATACTGATCATTTTATGCAACCACTGTAAACAGAGACATAGATAATACCTGGTGTCTGGATGCATGCCATGTCTTTCTAAGATAGATGAGTTTTACTGTTATTCCATGCAGGAGAATAAAAAATTATGAGTAACTCAGATTCTCTCATTTACCACTTTGATCCTGTGTACTTTCTTTTCCATGGCTATGTAGAGAATATAATTACAACCTGTCATATTATTTTTTTTTCAGCTACGAAAAATTCAATTTGGTTGAAGCAAAATGTTATGTGAAAATGAATCATTTCAATTAAACATTTGCTAGGATGAATTCTTAGGCAGAGAAAGCTTCGAAGGAGAGCTGGGAAAGGAGAGGCTGTGGAAAGAATCTGTTAGATCCAAAGTAACAATTGCTTGAAAGAGGATGGAGAAAAAAATAATAAAAACCCTTCTATTTCTAAAGAGAAATAGTAAAGAATCTAGTCCAGCCATCCTCTGGCTGGACTTCATGCTTTAAACGCTCAGTAGTAGATTTTTCTGTAAAAACCCACTCTCATAATCATTTTACTGTAAAATTAAATAGACTTCAAACCTTCAGTGTTTCATAAAATGAATTTGCTTTTCCACTTTAATTATAACAGTGCCTTACTTAGATTGTTGGCCAGCTTTGTGTCACCACAGAACCATGTCTTAATGGTCCTTCTTCCTGTATGCTAATTGGAAAGATGTAGCCATTGATAAACCTCTGTCACGTCAATAACAAAAGAAAAGAATATAATGCATAGTTACAAAGGTATGTCTGTTTGCAAAGACATACCTAGTATTTTATTTATTTGAAGAAATGACTGTTCAAGGAATAATGATGAAATTCATAGTAAAGGAAACTTCATTTCCTTTCCTTAGGAAGGAAAGATAGGATGGTGAATAAATCAGGTGAGACAGAAACCTTTTTCAGAGAGCTAGAATATATGTAAATTCCTTTTTTTAAGACACATGGACCCAGTTCTGTACTGTTTCAGCTAGCTAGTATCTGTTTTAATCTGAGTGTGAACATAGCCAGCAGGTCAGATAAAAATCTAATTAGCATCAGCCCGCTGTATGATACAACTGTGGCTAAAGCCCTACATCATCTAAAGGTAGGAATCGCAAACTAGAAGTGTCGGTGTAGCTGATAACTTCTATTAACACTTGCTCTGTACACTTTTACAGTAAATTCTAGTTCTTACCACAACTGTTAAGATAAAAGAAAAGATAAATGAATCTAAGTCAATGCTCTCTCTAACTCAATCCTCTCAGTGTTTATCAGAAAAAATAATATTTTGATTGACCTTGCTTAAAAAATAAAAAATAAAAAAAAAAAACAACACAAAAAAACTCACTACTGTGTAATCCTTCTAGCTAGTAGTACATTACCTACTAGTAATATAAAAGGATGGATTAAATGTTCAAATATTTAATACAGTAATTTCTGTAATAATATATTTTAAAAATAAAATAAATTCAGTAATATAAATAAGTAATTTCACTTCACTTTGAAAGTCAGTGCCAGGCAAACAATTTAGTCTAGCATGAGTACTTGAAAAGGTGGAGGAGAGACAGAAAGGCCCATCCATATGAATTATTATCGAAATGTGGGAACAATTGATTTTGTCCTTTCACTGGTGACACTTCAACAAACTTTTGCATTTGACCCTCACTGTTAGGCCATATGAACAATGAATTCACATAGCATATTTCATTATCAGATTGATTGCATAGCAGGTGGAATTGTAAAATCTGTGTGGTAATTCACCTTAAATGACACAGGATACAGCTATGTGTGTAATTCCTCATTGTACCAGCTCAGTGTGCTACAGTACAGACAATCAGTGCACATCCTGCTATTCACTCTGAGTTGCATGTTTTGAGTATATTCGTGCACATACCCATATATATACATATATTATCACACAGCTCCTCAAATGATGCAAAAAGCCATTGCTTAATTTTCTCTTTTGGTGGGAGAGGAAGCCCATAATCCAGAAAAAGCACACCATACACATACCTCTGTGCTCTTTCTCTGTGTCTCTGGAACACAAGTATGCTCCCCAGCAGTGGTGCAGCAGTGGCACTCATTATCTGGTAACTACACCTCAAGCCTTTATGCCACACTTTCTGTGTAGTCCTCCTCCTCACCCTGCTTACCACCTACCCCCATGCATCTTTTTATCACTAAGCCCATAATACCTGGCCACACCTCAAAGAAAAAGCAGATGGCACATCTCAGTTATTCAACAGAATATCAAGCTGTTCCCTATGACCACTCCTTTTATATTAAATCTATGAATTTTAGCAAAATATATAAACTATGCAAGAACGTATATTCACTGTATTTCCGCCATGGGTGAAGATGTTTCATCCTCTCTTCTGCATCATGCTGGTGTTCCTGAGTGATATTTCCTATTTCTTGATGCTACTCTGTTCAGATGTGAAACAGTAATCTTGAAGTGAAGCATGTGCTGCATCCTGATTGAGTGAGTGGAAATGTCAGTAAAGCTTACAATTGTACATTGTACACAGGGAATAAATGAGGAGAGTTATGCACAAAATACAAATAAAGCATCATAATAGCTTCATATTAAGTCAGACCTAATCAAAGGTCCATATGGCTTAGTATTCTTTCTCAAGATAGGCCAAAAACAAGGAAGTCAGATAACACAAGAACGGAACAAGTACACAGCAATACCTATCCAAAATATCAGGGCATGATTATGGATAAGGTTACCAGCCCACACTGTTTGTTTATACCCAGATATCTGATGATTCAATTTGATGTCCCCATGTGGTGGATGACCTGTCCTTGAGGACATTCAAGGTCAGGCTGGATGGGGTTCCGAGCACTCTGATCTACCTGTAGGTGTCCCTGTTCACTGCAAGGCAGTTGGGGTAGATGACCTTAAGGGGTTTCCTCCAACACTAATGATTCTATGATTCAGTACTGCCACACTAAAGAAGACAGCAAACAATACATCTTCACTTGTCTCCCATCCATTCATCAATCCTTTTGATGATATGGTCTTTGCCATATTGTGGTAGACCCTTCACTGTATTTTTCCCACAATGAAGAAAAGATATGTTTTCATAACATCTGTTGGAGTTCTATAAATAATTGGGACTTTATACATAGTCTTTAATAGTAATTCTAATGTGCTCCATACTTTCCAAAAGTGGATAAAGGCTCCCCAGTATTTTCTAGAATGTATTCTAGGCTTTAGCCAAGATATATCATACAAGCAAATACACGGAAAATAAATACACTGAAAGGATATTTCTCAGTATTCCAGAATGAAGAAAAGCAGTTCAGTAGCACAATAATTTTGTTGGAGAAATTACCTAAGCCGTTTGAGTACTTGCATGTATTTGTTTAAATTAGAAAATTTAAAAAAGAAATAATAGAAATTTAATGTTAATTGTAACAAGTAGCATCTTGGCAAATATTAGCAGAAAGTGAACTTCCAAGAAGCAAAAACATCTGTTTGAGTCAATAATATGCCATTAGAAAAGATTGAAGAGGTCAAAATATTGCTACTGACTACCTGTTTTTCCTAGCATTATACAAATAGTAAAAATAAATAATTAAATAAATGAGATTAAGAAATAAAAGATGTTTAGACTTCCATCTTTATCTGATATTGATGGAATGTACACATCTAAATATTTCTTACAGATCTGCTTACAAGTTCTTACAATAAATATTTAAAAAAATGAAATAAATATCCAGATTAGTTTTCACAGCTTTGAGGTTCTTCTGTGTGCTATCTAGAAAGGCTCTCTCTGTTCCTAATATACAGAAAGAAAATATAATTTTATCTTGTAATTTGTTTTATCTTTGAGTTATAAAAAACCTTTTGTTTGAAAAACATTTTAAGTCATGAGGAGATCTAAAATGATTGGGAAAGATATCAGTCTTCTCTCTGTCCCTAGTGAGTGATATCAGAGCAAATGAGAAGAAAATTGCATGATAATGGAAATGAAATGTCAACCAGAGTATTTTTAGAGGACATTGTTTTCATTCTGACTAAATATAAAAGGAACATGCTTCCTTTCTTGAACTTATAAATCAAAATATACTAGTGTATATAAAGTAAGAAAGCCATGCTTGGAATTATCTTCTGTGTGATCAAATAGATCATCTGTTCAGGGACTTCCTTACTAGCTCTAGTTCAGGTCAGTGAAATCATGAGATTCAAAACCATATTTTTATGATGATGAGGTAAGAGAAATGAAACCAAGCACAGCTTAGTGTTTGCTTTCACCCAGACGAAGATGATCACAGCTCATCTGGACTTTCCATTTTCAACTTGTCCTAAGAAGGGTGTAAAATGCACTACAATAAGTTTTACTAGATGCTTCCAAGTCATAAGGCATCAAGTTCACCAAGCTATAATGCTAAAAATCCTTGAAGAGTGGATATTAAAATAATAGAACATTCCATTTAAAGCACAAGGCTGCATAGATTAAGAACATAGCAACATATAGATAAGTTATTAGGAAATGTAAATATATCATGACTAAGAAATGCTCAATACTTGATCACAAATCTGCCAAAAAAAGTGTTTCAGACTAGGAGACAGTGGCAGTTTCAGGCAGATGTATCTTTCCAGTATTGAATTATATCCAGGACAGAAAAAATCATCACTTAACACCTATTTCTCTAAGATATGAGAGAAATTATTTTACAAAGCCAAGAATAATAGCAATGAAATGGATAAGAAGTACATTAATATAAATTGTAGCTCTACGTAAATGCTTTCTGAGTCACTGCTCAAAGAGTAACTACTTCTAATATTATTTCTAAGCCATACAGAGGTTCACCACTGACCCAAGTGATGTATTTTTTCTCTACTTCAGTGTTTGAAAATATTGTGTCGGAGATCCATATCCAAATTCTTCTCAGTCCCCTCTTCTGCTAAAGGTCTTATTTCTCATGAGATCACTCAGTTCATGAAGTATGACAAAGAACGGTATGGATTTCTCTCTAAGCTTCTCTTCAAACTGTGGGCTATCAATCTCTGAAAGAAAGAGCAAATAAGGGAGGGAGGTAGAGGGAAGGGGGGAAAAAGGCATGCACGTTTGCACACATGAAAGAAATAGAAGGCATTACTGATGATGGATACATAAGACACAGCATTCTGAAATCAAATCCCCAAATTCACCCTCCCCCTTTTCATCTGTCTTTTATTTATGTACTGTTTGTCATATTCTGTTTTCCCATCTGGTGGCAGTTATGTGTGTCTGATGAATCCTCCAAAAGTTCCAACTTTATATTCTTCTTTGGTTTCTTAGTGCATTTATGGATAACTTCTTGAAAGCTTTTCTCAAAAGCAGTCACTTGGGTAACATGCTTCTACTTTGCAGGTATTACTGCTACCTTGTGTGCTGCCTGCCCTGTTCTGAAGCCCATCTTTATAGCTCTGTGATTACAACAATAGGTATACATTATATGAAATAATATTCACAAATGGCCACATTGTTCTGTATACTGCGTCCCATACGTTTACTTGTGGCAATAAATCCAATCACATTACTCCAGCTACAGCAGATTTATATCTGCTTCCTTTCAGTCAACGCATTGACTTTAAAATTTTGTTGTGAGTTTTTCATTACCTGTCTGAAGCATCCCTTTCATACCTATCAAAACTGATCTCCATTTATACATACCCTCAGTCTCTACTTCCTAATAATAAATCTCAAATTCATCAGCCTGCTTGTCAGGTCTCTCATCTGTGGGTAGCAGAGCATTCGCCTGTTACGCCCCTGAGCTGTGGGATTCGCTGAACTGGTCTCATCTCCAAGTCCCCTGAGCTCTTCTAATCCCTCTTTGATTCCCACTTATTAAAAATTACTTCTAATATTTGATCCACTACTGACACATGCTGTAGGCTTTACTGACAAAAAAATATTTCTGTGTTCCTTACAGAGGATGCAGTGACACTTTCAAGACTAAAAATACAATTATTTTTTGCATTCCACATGGATTCCAAGTCTCGTCTTTCTCTGTCTTTCATTTCTGAAGTTAAACATCAGTTCATCTGATTAGACTGTAGTCTCCAGCCCCCAAATCTAAAACAAACAAACAAACAAAGTGCTGTTGCTTTTACTAACATATCAGGAATGAAATGCAGGGTACTGAGTAGGCACATTGCCAAAACTCTCCTAATTTGTAGTAAAGATGATTTACAAAATATTACCTAATTAAATCCAAGTGTTTTTCTGATCTAATCAAGTGCTATACTCAAGGAAACTGAACCAAAGGGGACATGTCAAAAACCACACCAGATTTTTGGTGGAGGATCCCTGACATGTCAGTGTTCAAACTGTGTTTTGTCAGCAGCAGACACAACTGTGTCTTTCCAGCCTATGTTCATTTTGTCTCAGTCTGCATTTTATCACTTGTGGAAAGACTTTTTGTTACAGAAGCATTATGCAGGAACAGTCATGTGAAGTGCACACAGCTCTGAAACATATCAGGACTGTAATTCCTGAAGTCTTTACACAGAATCCCAGTGACCTAAGTTTCATCTCATCCCTTCAGGGTGTAATAAGGGATAGCTTCAAAACCCAGTGCAAGTAAGAGTTGAAAAGAAAGCATACTGGGTGTTTGTTGTTCTCTTTCAATCCTTCCAAGTATGTCTAATCCCACATATAAATTTGTATACTTAATCGCACACACACTAATGCTGTAGAACTGTTGCTGTATCACTAAAAGCCCATTTAAGAATTGCCTGGGGAAGTCAGTAGGGCATCATATGACAGTTTGGGTAAGCCTAGTGGGAATCAAGGACAAAAGCATGTTTGTGGTAAGTGAACATAAGAGAGGGATTTATTTTCTGATCATGAGAAATTACTGCACTTCTGATTATATCAATTCCCTGACCAAGTTTCATAGAAATCTTAGTAAAATGTAAGGATGTCTCTGACATTCCATACTCTACTGAACATAGTGCACAAGGGCATTTATCAACTCAGGTTGCACTGAGTAACTGCTGGGAATTCTCTTCCTACAGCCCCAGTGAAGGGCCATGAGTGGTGGGAAACATTGTCCTTTACTGCTTGTTGCTATCTTAACAGCAGCACTGGACAGCAATGGACCAAGGAAGAACCCAGACAGAACAAAGCACCAAATGGTGATGATTTCACACGTACATTTACATCTCCCTATACACAGTTAAACAGTTTATCACAACAGGCTACATATATTTACTGATTTGAGTTCCAGATCAGCCTTACTGAGTTTTGGCCCAAGATTAATGTCAAGTTGCCAACTAGACTTATTGCAATATATTTAAGCTCATAAATTGAAATTGTTTTAGTACTCTGGAACTTCTTCATTGTTCTGTGGTTTATTTAAAATCAACATTAATGGTTCAGAGAGTTTCACAGCAAGCTCTTTTCATACTCTTGGGAGCAAGTTATCTGGCCCTGACAATTAAAAAAAAACATTTAGCTCTGACAGTTGCTGCATAGCACCCTCCCAATTTATTGACTGAATAGGAAGAAGTTCTTATCCCTGTCAGATATAACATGGTGCTTTGATCCAAATCGGAGTAGAAATATACAGCGAGTTTTTCTGCCTTTTCTGTGCCATGGTTGACAGTTTTACCATCTTTATCAAGTACCATCTGTACACCACAGTTAGAATTCCATCTTTCTGCAATAGTGAACTGATTTCTTCTTCTTCATCCTACATTATGTTGTCTTTAACTTTTTTGTACATATCTGTAATTTCTAATTAACAGTGTACACTCCTCCAACAGTTTTCTGGCTTTCCAAATGTTTTACACTAGCTTTAATGAGGATTAATTTTCCCTTCCTAACACCATTTTGGAGTAAGAAGCTTTTGAAGCTTTCTTATACCATTTTGGAAATGTATGTATGTTGCTCTGAAAATAATGCCTCCTATTTGTTTCCATAGAAACTACAACAGAAACAAAGAGCACAATAACACTGTTTGATAGACAAAATTTCAGCTACAAAACACTATTTTTCAGCATAATCACCAACATTAGCTGTGCATTTTCACCAGGAATGAACAAGAACCTACATGCCACTCTTGTAAAAACATGCACCAGAAGAGGTGGTCCACTGTTACTATTACCACTGCTGAAACACACTACCCACCACCTCACTGTGCTCATATCCACTGTATGGTCTCCATCAACATTTAGCAAGCATTGATAAATGTCAGTGGGTATTGGTCACACTAGTTACTATTCTGGAGTAAGTCTATTATAAATACTTTCAGGAAAAAAAAAAAAAAAAAAGGTCTTCTGATGAGTATTTTTTGTTAGGAAAATTAGGTTATTACGAAATAACTAGCTTCCAAACCAACCCTGCTTTCTCTTTAATAAGAATGAAGCATGTTTATTTTACCATCCCTCCCCTCACTGCTCCATCTTCTTCTCCCTTTCCTCTTTCCATCGTTTCCCCCATCTAACAGTGTTCTTTCATACCTCGGTGGAGAATATGGTTAAATACTTCCTCTGTGCCTGCTCTGAAAGCATTTTTAGGAAGGATGGCTATAGCTAGTAGTAAGTAACTGGCTCTTCCTGACCCAGATTCAGCAGCACTCCCATCTGGTACCTGCTTATGTATCAGATGGGAATTGAATGCTTATAACTTTAGATTATTAAGCTATTCAGTCTCACCTCACCTTCTCCAGCTTAGTGAGAACACTGAGTGGCAAAAATGGACAGAGAAAGGTGTCAGTTTTACAAGGCTAGGCAGGCTTTTAATCAACATGAGATGTTGTGCTTACCTTTCCTGTGCCTTGATACACTGCCTCCTCTTAACCGAGTCCACTCCTCTCCCCTTCCTTTCTATTCGCTCCTCACTAAACTTACTCCTTTTTTTTTCCTTTTTTGCCTAAACCTTCCTAAAATGCCTTGAATTCAGAAACCATCTTGCTGTTCACTACATTAGTAAATCATTCTTTTCTTTTTCTGTTGTATTTATTGAAAATGTACACTAGGGAGCTACCTCTACCCTTTCTATTTATTACATCTACCAAAATAAAGCAGTATTTCATTTTCACGTGGGTCAATTAGAAGTTGTACTACAGGAGGAAAGAGGTAACAGATCTCTTTTCCACCTTTTTCTTGATGAAAGAGGAAAGCAATGCTCAGGTTCGCACCACGCTTCACAAAAGCCTGCTGAAGAAACTCCATTATGCACTGAGCAGAGATACCTGCTTTAAACTGATGGTACAATGTGCCATCAGATGACTAGTAACCTATCATTGTGGTCTCCTCAATTTCCCACCGTACCAGTCCTCAGGGTTTTGTATGATAAATGCCCACCATGAGTTACAGTGCTTCAGGGAGCTAGTTACTTATGCTGGGGACAGTAAACAAGGGACAACAACATTTTGGTCTTTGAACTCAGAGTTTAGAAAGAGGAAGAATGGAAAATGCCTGTTTAGTTTAAGTATCTGGCTGGAGAAGCTCCTCCAAGCATGACAGGCAGCACAGAAGTACATACACAAGTGGTTGTTTAAAAATTTAACAAGTAGGCAGTGGAGGCTGCTATAATAGGCTGATCAAAGGCAAGAGTCAGCATTTTGACAGTGAATGAGTAGTAATAGCTACAGCAAGGTTGGACTCTAAAGAACCTGGAAGGCAAAAGCAGTTATTTCTGATGCAATATAGAAAAAGGAAAGCTGTGAGAGAGGGATACCAAAAGAGAGCGATCTTTTCAGCAGTATCTTCCATGGCTATAAGTGGAGCAGAACATTATTTGTCAAGGCTAGAGTGAAGGATGTTGCTGTAGTGGAGATAAAAGAAGAGGCTGAACGAGCTGGATAGAAAATCTTCTGTATGGAAATATTTTCAGAAGTGCTGAAGAGTAAGAAACTGTGAGGCTGAAACACTGTCCATAAGCCTTTCTAGTCAAAATGAGCAGAGCACAGGCTAGACTGACAGGTACAAGCAGGCAGTGGGCAATGAATGCTTCAGTTCTACTGAGTGTTCCCAATGGCTAGCAATATGAGTCCAGTAAAGGCATGAAAAGAGACTACTTAAAGGAAAATGTGTTACTAAGTAAATGAGAGAAAAGGGAACTAAATAAGTGTTTGCAGAAGGCATTATTTAGAGAAATGGAGACAGAGAGATGAGAGACAAGAGAACTGGTAATCAGCTGTAGAAAACAGAAAAGGGTTAGTAGAGTTAGGTCAGCTTGTTGGTAAGTTTGACCCTGATTATACTATACAGGTCTGCAGTGGAACAGTCATCTCACAGTAGGGAGCACAGGGATCTTTTTCTGCCAGGCTCAAGCGGGGCTGGCAGAGCAGGCAAGAGACAACACAATGGAAGAACTAAGCCTATCACCTGCTTCCATGTGGCCAAGCAATCGCCATAGCTTAGAAAAAAACAATCTGCAAATTTGAGACAATCTGGGAGTCTTCTCTGAAATGTAACCTATTGCCTTTTGTTTTTAATGCACCATTTTTCTTCTTCTCATATTTTGCTTAGTCATTCTAAAATGTTCCCCATCTGTTTAATTATATACCACATGGCACAGTGGGAGTACTGTACTGGTTAGAAACTAATTCTAAAACCAATTTAAATCAATGTGAGTGTAATTTACCACGTATAAGCCTCTGACATTCTCTTGTCAGTTTTACCCTTTATTACGATCAGGGAAGCATTCTGCTGCAGTTCCCTGTATTTCCACACATTACTGTTTTAAAATAATATCCTTATCTTCTGAATACATATTAGAAGTACATATGATTCTTTAAGAAAACTAATCCACTTACATCTCTAAGATTCATCCTGTGAACACGGTAAGCTTAACTTAGCTTAAGTTTTTGGCTCTAATCATTTTTACTTGCAGTTATTGCAAAAAATTATAGTGTCGAGAGGGAAGATGAGGAAAATTATTCCCTCTACCTTTTGTACTTTGAAAGAAAAAGTCAGAGAACAGTTTATTAAGAAATGAAGAAAGGAAGCCAGAGAAAGAAGAAATCCCAGTACAAGTATGGATGAAAGCATGAGAGGCAATTAGTAGTTCAAGAAATAGAGCTTTGGCTAGGTAACAAAATCAAAAGCTTGAGAATCCTTGTGAAAAACGGGCTACATGGGATTGAAGCTAAATTTTGAAAGAGCTAGAATGGAAACACAGTTGATATACCCCAGACAGAGGCAAATGGAACACCTGCATTAATTTAGAATAGGAAGTAATGAACAGAAGGAGAGTGAGGATGAAATACCAATGAATGAATCAAGGAAAACAAAAAAAAAGCAAACCAATGAAACAACCAAAAATATTGAAGGAGAACAAACCAGAAGGACCAGAAGGACAGTAGGGTTATTTCTGTCAGTCTTTCCATAGAATATATTTGCAAGAACCTTTGAAGAGACTGATGAAGAGAGACAGAAGGAGAAAAGTATGGAGATTGCAGCTGCGTATCACCACCCTATCAGTGAATTAGGAATTTGTGGCAGAAAAGGGAAAGAAATTTGAGAAAATAGTTTGATGTTGGAAGAGGAGTGTTACCTGTTATTACTGCGAAATTACAGAGTACTGCGTTATTTAAATAACTTCACTACAGTTTTTCTGAAATTATCCACAAATTTAACACAGAAATACCAAACACTTACAGAAGGAGAGGGCAAGCTGCTGAAATGAATCTAAAAATACTTCACTCTTCTTTTGTATAGAGATACAAAGCGTTCCTAGAACACTTTTACAATTTTCCAAATCAAATTGCTGCTTCGTTTGCATAATATCCATCCATTTTTGCTGCATTAAATTCACAGTTAAAATTAAAGACAAAAACACAGTATTTTTCTCTCATCTCAAATGTACCTAATGTACTTAGAAAGGACATCCCAAAGCCCTCATCTCTTTAGCCTTAGCTTTCATTGCCTCTTCTGTCTCTCAGGAAGTAGTTTGACCTCCAGATCCTGTTGGTAACTGGAAGGTAGGACAAGGAATTACTTTCATATGTGCAGTTCCTTTTTATCAGTGGGAAAAGAATAGGATAAATTTATCCTATTTTGTGTTTTCACTGAAGGTGAATGAAGTGCCACATAATTGAACATAGCAATACATACAGATCCACTTGAAGCCATCCAACAGAAGAACAGTTCTCTGTTGTAACCTAGAAGTTTAGAAAAGACAGGTAAAGCATTTCCTGGAATACTGCAAGCAACTAAGAGTGCTTCAGTATCAGGCACTATTAGTGAAAAAGAAAAGGAATGTACAGAATTTAAATGAGGCATTTATCTCAAGGGGCCCCACATTTGTTTCTCTTATTTTCTCTATCATAAAATGTCAGATCATGCTTTTCATTACCACTTCCAAGGACTATACAGAACAGAGTTGCACAGAATGTGTGTTGGTGCTTTGGATTGCTAGTTCTTAACAAAACGGTTTCTAACAGAAAACATCAAAGGATTTCCTAGAGAGATCTAATTCCTAGTCAGAAGAAGAGAACCTAAGCTCAGCACAGAGCTTTGTGACCAGAGCTCACTACAGGATAGCAGATCCAGGATCTGAGCCCAGTTCAGGGCAGAAATCTGAATGTGCTCATCTCATCTGCAACCTCTAACTAGTAGGAGATTTGCATACAGCAGGGCAAAACAAAAGGGGAGGAAAAAATGATTCCCTCTCTTTTGCAGCTTCTCTCTACTCTGCACACCATGCCAGCTCCTCAAAAAGAAAAAACCCTGAAAGTCAAACCTCCTCATTCAAGTGTACATGCTCACAAGCACATTAAACAACAGTAAGCCCTATCTTTTGATCACAGGTCACCACAAAGTGCACGCCAATAGGCTTCCCCCTTTGTAGTGGATCGCAATATGCCATTCTTTAAGCTTTTCAAAGCTTTCTCAAAAATTGCCGGCCAGAAACAAAACCAGAGGAAAGAGCAGAGTGTTCTTTTAACCAGGAACATCCCGCTGTCCTTTGTTATATGCATACTTAAAAAACAGCGCTGATTCTTTTGCTCAGTTGCAGGTATTACCCAGTGTACAGAAATATGTTCCACATGTTTCATTAAGGTCAAGTATATAGCAGCAAATTTTCCTACTAGGTAGAGGCATTTGATCTTAGTTGCAGGAAAGGACATATAAAGGCAGCTTCATCAGCCCAAGTGTGCTGCTAGAAAGACACGAGCTCATGTCTTCAGACATCATTGAAAAGAGCAAACAATAGTATGATTGCAGAGGTTATCCAATTTGAATGCAACGGTTATGTCACCTGGCATCACTTACATAAAGGATAGGAAGCATTTATCTCCCACAAACCTGTTTTCAAAATGTGCCTGTAGTACTCAAAAAGGCATGAGAAATGACACTAAGAAGTTAAACAGAAAGGGAGATTTTGCACGATTTATGCAGTATTTTATTATTTTTTTAAACAAGGTTCTATACATTATATGCCACAGAGGTATAAGGAGTACAACTTTCACAGAAATTGTTTCCAGTTTCCACTGTCTTCCAAAGGAGATGCCAATGTTTTATGTCAAGAAAGCAACCAAGCTTTTTGTTCCACTGAAAGGAAGTGGTAGATGAAATGGAGCACAGTGAGAATCAGAGACACAGCTATTTCCAGTTCTATCACTGAGAGTGCCAGTGCAACCCTACTGTCCTCTTTCCATACTCTCAAGGAAAACCCCTTGATCACAGCCATTTCAAGCAGGGAGCTGAAAATAAGCAAACAAATCCAGGATATTTAAGGAGAAAAGAGTAGGTTATAGTAAAGCCGCAGAAATTTTTGCACCAATCTTTTGCTATCAAGCCATAATGATATTTCTTCATCCCTGAGGGGTAGTGCAACTCTCTATAACAAGTGGTACAATAAAGAGCAAAAAGCCAGCATGTGCCAAATCAAGAAATACCTCCAGAGCTGACATTCAAACACAGAAGTATGTGCTCACTTGGGTGACACACACATCAGCTCCAGGAATTAAAGCTGATGGTTGTTCATCAAACAGTTTGAATAAATGCTTCTTTAGACTTGTAGATTGTTCCTCAAAATGGAGTTGCCATATTCCTTTTTTTTTTTTTTCCTTTTCACACCATGAGAAGAAGAGCAATTTCATATTTGATTTCAATTATTTTCTTAGTTACAGCAGGTAAAAAGATAACACCCTAAACTATGCAAACTTTTATCGTTGTTTTGTAAGGAAAAACTTTCTTAAACTGTCTCAACTCATCCTTTATCTTTATATTTCTGAAAAAATACTGGGATTTTGGGGGGCTCTATTTCACTCTTCTTTATTTCCCTTAGAATGAGCAATAGCCTAAAAACAATCATGCCAGCAAACAGGCATTTCCACAACTATCAACACAGAATGAAAATAGCACATTTCTGTAGAGGAAGATACTGAAAAATAATCAGTTTATCTGTACACAAAGCAATATGATTAACAGAAGACAACATACCTGATAAGACGGGTACCCTATTTTGTTTCCACATGCCTCCTGGAAGTTATAACTTTAAAAGATGTCTTTGAATCACCATTAAATGCTGAAGTAGCTGCCCTTTCCAAGTTCTAGGGAAGAACTTCTAGCTGAAAGAAAAAAAAAAAGATAAAAAACTTGATTAAAAAAAAAAAGAATTCTGTAAAGTTTCTGTCCTTATGGTTATTTTTATAAGTTATCTGAAGATACAATGATCTGCTTGCATGCGTCTTAATTACTGGGAAGAACATTAAGCCAGAATGAAATAAATTTGTATGTTAGGAATTCACACCCTTTGTATGTTTTCAAGCCTACCAAAATGGAAGGGAAGAATGTCTTATAACCAATTAAGTAGTGCAAGGTCACAACTTTGAAAGTGCAGATAGAAAACATTGCTTGTTTCCATTGGAACTTGTATAGTCTTTAAGCTTCAAAGGTGTCATTACCTATATTACCTCCAACTATGAATTGGAAAGCTGTAGGGTTTTTACAGGAAACTAAAAGTGTTGCAGAAATTTAAATGTCCTTAAGCTCATGTAGAGGTTTCAGAAAGTCCTTGATTTGAAGTGGTTCTTTCATACTAGCTAATTAAACTACCTGTTCTCAAGGTTTAGCTAATTACTAGCCATGTACTTATTTTTTTGTGCAGCTCAGATAACTTAGGAGGTTGTTGAATTTAGGCCAATTTCCCTCTTGAGAAGTCTGAAAGAAGAAGTGAAATTAGAACGAAACTTTAGTAAGTATGAACCTCAAAGTGAAACTGAATTTACACACACATAAATGGAAAACAATTAGGACTTCTACTAGAACTGCACAGAACAGTAAAGAATGAAAAAGTAAAAGTAAAAATAAAAATAACTAATAAATGAAAAACAAAGTAACAATGGTAGAACAAATAGGAAGAAAATCACTGTAAACCCAGTAAGGAACACATTTAAATGATGTAAGATTCTTCTGCACCACCACCAGCTTCGTCTCCCATGCACGAATGCAGTGAGTTTCTGTTGTTCTTCTTGCTTCCTTGCTAGACCAGCCCAGCATATCATTTCTTCTTTCACATCTGAGCCATGGACACGACAGGAGGCAACATGTAGCATTCTCAGTGCCAGAGGTTTTTTCGCTCCAGCAGCCATGCAGAGCAGGTGGTAGTCACCGAGCCCCTGGTACAGCATTTCTGTCTTAGGGGACATGAATTGCAAGTCACCAAGGTGACTTTCAGCCACATGTATAGGAACATGGTGCCCCCGAACCTTCTACCTGCATGCAAAGATCCATCACAAACTGAGGGGTGGAGGTACTGACACAGAAAACCTGTACATTTTGTTGTCACGAGGAAAAAAGCTTTGGAGAGGAAAATTACCAAGTTTCTCACATTTTTCAGTCTTATAATACATTTTTGTCCACTCTCTGCTATCAGTTCATTATTTCAGTTCCAGCACTACCTGCCATGTTATTCAAGTACCACACAGTAAATTCATGCTGGGTAGTTTCTCTGTACTCTGCTATTCATATTTCCTAAGGAGACAGCGCAGTTCTTGCAAGAACAGGCATTTAATTCACAGACTTGCCATGGGCTCCCTGCCTGACCACAGACAAGCCACTTAACCTTTCAGTGCTGTGGTTTTCTCAGCTCTAAAACAGGAAGAATAATGATGCTTTTCTTGCTTTTTATTCATTTTGACTGCATAGACTGTATGCTCTTTAGGGTGGAGGTTATCTGCATGAATACAGTACTGCAGTATTTATCAGCATAAAGATATCAATCACCCATGTAAAGCAGTTCAGAGTTTATTTATTTTTGGTGTGAATTAAAGTTCATTGCAACCAGAGGGGCACAAAAGTTTCAAGTGCTTTTAGAAAGCAAGCAAATTGCTCCCCATTGCCTATACTTTTAGGTACTGTACTGTCAGCCTCTGAAGTTAAAGCAATTGCACATGCATCCTTGATTTCTGACAACTGGGAATCCTACAGTTGAAAAAGGGATTAGGGACTGCCCTGCCACTGAACACCCCAGCTTTCTTGTTCAACATGTAGTTACTGCAGCTTTAATCCAGATTTGCCACTATTTTGTTGCTGCTTGTGGTGGTGATAAAACATAGTGGCCGAGACACACAATATTCCCTTTTTCAACCCATAATGGGTAATAATATTACCACTAAGACTGCTAACTTGTTAATCCAGCCAGCGACTTTTTTTTTTATGACAAAGGAAAAGCATGTGTAGCTGCTTGCATAGATTCCTAACTCTGTATTAAGGAAAGTCTAGAACCAAGCATAGGCACTACACCTTCAGTGAGACAATTTATGACCCTTTTTTGAGGGTGGCTGAGATGGATACATACTGAGGCATAGCATGGAAGACAGAAGAATTGCCTGATAACCTTGTGGAAATGGAAGTGCATTTTTTTTCTACACTATCAATGATGTAGTTAGGCCTTCAGGTTTTACTTTCTTAGGATGACAGTGTGGTTTTGTTCATCACTGTGAGAGCCTCTCCATTTTATGGAGCTCAGCAAGGATGATTCACCACTTCTAGTAAATTATTACAAAAATCCCAGGGAAAGCAAGGGGAGAAAGTGAGTGTGAGGGCTGTGTAGAAAAAAAAAAAATTCTTTCAACCATCAATACTATTACTAATGCGCTTCCAAGGGCTACAAGGTATTTGACAAAAGCATTACTAATTAGCTATGTCACTGGTATAAGAAAAAAAAAAAACATTTTTTGCCCTATTCTTAGGGCATCTGGGACTTTCTTAGGATTGAAGTTTTTAAAAAAGATCTCAGATTGTCCTATAATATTTTCCTGATTATTATTATTATTATTATTATTTTATCCTGCACTTTTAGATGTACTTAACATACAAATTTACTGGTACAATCTGAAATCTGCGTCTAAGGTTTTGACTTATATTCATAGAAATAACAAAGTTCCAAATAACAGTTTAGATTTAACTTTATACTGTTTATGGCCCAGGTTTTTAGAAAGCTGGGAAGCTAAAGGTCCATAACTCCATTCATCAAGAAAAGGTGCAGGTAGGAAAATATGTTGTCGTGGTTTTATGATTTTTTGTTGTCGGTATTCCACATCATAACATCATGTAAGGTACTGGGAGTTAAAGAGTTAATGTTCCATTTCCATGGACTGACAAATTTTTGGGTACCTGGTTCTCAGAAATGAAGAACCACATAACCCAGAGGACTTTGTGTTCCCGTTTTCCATTTCCCTGTTTTTACTGTTTGTCTCAGCAGTGGGAGCTCCCTAGCCATCTCACCTTCTGCTTCAGAGTAAGGCCTTAGGTTTCAGACATTCTCTCTCTCATTTGACTTGATTTATTAACCTCAATTCCAATTATACTATGTTATTTTGCATTCTGATATCTTATTTAGTAAATTAGTTTTCCTCCTCAGATTACTGACACTATTTTGTTTTTAGGCCCATCTCCCTGCCTTCTCCCTTTTTCCCATTCCCCTTTCCTGGGGCATGGGTCCGCTGCCTCATTAATCATGGAATCAGGCTGAACCAGCCTGTAAACTGTTGACCAGTGTATTTTTAATAATGTTGAGTTCCAGTATTCTATTTAATCAAACAGACAGGTTTTACTTTTCCTTAAATTCTGTCTTCTGTCAGCTATTTGTGACTAACTTCTTCCAGAACTGAGCAGGCCTGATTCAAAAACAGAGATGGAGCAGAAATTCACATGTATACACAAAAGGCATAGGGCTTGGTCTTAATTCACAATCAAAGATTTTAAATGTTATTTATCCTAATTTATAAGCAATAGTAGTTTGTAAACCAGTCATAACAAAATATATGATTTGGAAACAGTTAGACTGCAAAGAAGTATAGATACGTATACACGTACACAGGTCAGTCTGAGAGTAATGTCTCCTATTTACTTCCATGGAACAACAGATACAAAGTGCACAATAACACTACCTGATAGACAAAATTCTCAGCTAAAAATCACTCTTTTTCAACATAGTCACCACCATTAGCTATTAACATTAACCACCATTAACAAGAATCTGCATGCTGTGCTGGTAAAAATCTGCAACAGAAGAAGTAACCCACTATTGCTGTTGTCACTACTGAAACACACCACCCACTGCCACTGTTTGTTCTCCATAAATGTTCAGCAAGTGCTATTTTTTCTGCATGGAAGAATTCAGTGACACACCTTTGCATCATACACACTTCCACATAAGACACAATTCAGTCTGATTGTCCCTTTGCTGTCATCTGCCATATGACAACAAAATGTAATGGAATACTGGTGGGAAAGTTCAGTGTCTACTGCCATACCACCAACATCCGCCTCTGATGTTGAAAGCCACCATAATGAAATAGAAGGCAGTAATTTTGGAGCATCCCTTGCATATATGCATATATTTATATATGTATATGAACACATAGTGTGATGGTTTTATGTACTAATTATAGCAGGGGTTTGCTTCTTGCTCCAAAGCTGAAAAAGTAAACTTTCTGTAGAGTGAGAACATGCACGCATTAACACATGATGTATTTCCATCACAAAAACCTGTTACTCAGTATTGCAGATGATGTTAGAGCTGTAGACGTAACAGAAAGATCCTTTTCTGTTAAATGGAAAAATGAATAAGCTGTCAGTTTTCTTCTCACTGAAACAGCATTGTTAATGCCATGTTACTTCAGGCATAATTCCTAAAGAAACCCTTGTGGTTCGTATGCACCAGAACCATAACCAAGGCCATTTGCTATCAAAACAAAACAATAAAAACAACAAACATAAGGCAAACACATATTTCTGAATATTTCATTGAAACCACAAATTATCAAAAGAATTCTCTTACTTGAGCAGTAAGAGAAAAATGTTCATTTAGTAAACAACTGTAGATGGTAAAATGTAAGTATCACAAAAGCAAACTTTGCTAAGGGGATAACTATGAAAGCTGTTACAATAAAGGACCTCTTTATATTTTTATATTAGCAGTGTGAGAACTCTCTGGGCAGAGCAATTCTTAATAAAACCACACATGCAAAAGTTCTTTTCAGTCCTTGTTCTCCACTGCACCTTTTGCTTATAAAACAAATTAAGCTCATTTGTTTGCAGTAATGACCACATATGGAAGGTGAACAAAAGACTTTCTCAGTATTCCTTGGCAAAATAATATAATCAGATTTTAGATAGTGAATCGCTCTTGTCTCACAGGATGAATGACTAATCTGAGTTCCAATTTTAGCTCCAGGCTTTGATTTGATAACTATCTAAACTTGCTTTTTGGAACCAAGAGGAAAAGTAAAAAACAAGTTTCTTCTGAGATCAGTTTTCTAACCTTAAGTATAGCAGTAGGATACAATTAGATAAAGGTGACAACAGACTCTAATAGAAACCATACACATACAGTTTCTTCTTACACTGCCCCTTTAGAGTCATTTTCTAAACTAATTTTGAAAGATGCTAGTTGGCTTTATTACTACTTGGTCTTCAAAAATATATAATTGTAAAATTTGGTCCAATTAAGAGAGAGACAGGGAACAAAAATCTGCATCCAGGGTGCTCTTGGCTTCCCTTGCCTTAGGATGAAGGTCTTTTGAAAACTATGAGGAAACTCACACAGATATGAAGGATCAGAGTCATAGATTACAGAGACAAAAAAAAACAAACAAAAACAAAAAACAGTTGATAAGAAACGTTGAAGGCACTTGTTTGTTTTTAGCACCATTTGAGGACTAGGATGTTTGAAATAACAAGAAGCAATCTGTACTTTCACTTCCTTACTTCCCAAGGGAATAATTCTGTAAATCCCTGCCACGCATGTCAAAGCCCAGTCAGCTTTTTGAAGGTCTAAAAGGTCTTTTGAGAAAGGCTGAGAATCATTTCATCAGTTTAGTCTGTCCTTTTGTGAACATGCAGCTTGATGCTCTGAACATTCATTTTTTACTTTCCCAGTCCCCAAGGACCAGAAGATCTTTGAACCAAGAAATCAGTGATGTTGCCTGTGTAGTTTACTTAAAGACCAATCTTCTCTTGGTGAGTGACCTTAGTTCAGCACAAATGTTTGATTAATAATTCTGATGACACTGCTTCACATTTTGTACTTTATTTTATCGTACCTTTTCAGGAAGAGCTCACACTGAAATCAAAAGAAATTACACTGTGGTAAAGATGGTTGCTTTCAAAGTAGCACATGCTTCTTTGCATGTAGATTAGTAGTTTGCTCGTGATATCTTAATCACTTCTCTCCATATGATTAACGAACATTCATTGTCTTACATTTCAGGGCTATATCATCCCATTGATTTTTAAGCAAACTCCTCATTGATTTCAGTAGGAAATTTTGCCTTGAAAGGAAAAAAAAAAAAAAGAAGAAAGAAAGAAAAAGAAAAAAAATCAATGATATATTATATCCCTTAGAAGGTAAACAGAATAAGAGAAGTCATTTGAAAACATTTCAGGCATTACAAAGGGAGTTTGTTTCAAAACATGAGGAAATAAAACTGCTGTACTGTCTGAATTTTCTTATTGATCTCTAAGAACAGAGAATTTATAAAGAACAAATACACAATGTTCATACCTATCTCAGCGAAAAATACATTCAACCTACAAAAATTATGGTGCTAACTGTGTCCAGAGTATGACTATAACAACAGCTACTGGATGATGAGCTCTGCAAGAGCAAAAAGTGTCTATAGATTCCTTTAGAGAAGTTATTTCTCACCTAGACTTGGACAAAGAAAATGTCTATCGTCTAACCTACAACCACTAGAATTTAAATATTTTTTTTCTTTTTTTTTTATTTTTTTTTTATTTTAATAAAAATAGCCACTTGTGCAAAAATTTAGGTCCAGAACACATATTTTTTTAACAAAATTAGGAAAGTGCATCTAGCAGATAAAAAGAAAATATTCTGCTTCTATCTTTACAAGACTTTCCTGGAGGAAAAAAAAAAAATAGAAGGAAAAAAAAAAACAGACAAAAAAAACAAATAAAACAACAACAAAAAAAAACCAGCAGTTCACTGAAAAGATCTCACAAGGCCTTCCTGAAATTTCATCTGTTGGTGGACCCTTGAGGGAGCACCAAGACTCTAGAATAGGCTCTTTCTCTTCTACAGCAGCATCTCCAATGCTTTCTCTCTCAACACCCAACAAAACTGTATGGCACATTAGTATGTCAAAAAAATATCTGAAAAAAATCCTCCTTCATTTCTGGATCATGTAGTGCTTATCTTCACTACATAATAGCTGTCCTCATCAGGTTATTCTTTATTCTAGTATAAGTAATTTATTGTGATCACTTGTCTTCTAAAACTATCAGAGACAAATGGATGATAGCTTTCTATCCCACTCAGGAATAGCAGACTTGTACCGAACTAAGCACAGAGAATGAGGAGAGGCAGCTTGAGTCCACCTGCAGCCAGCCATGCATGCTGTTATCAAATAGCAGTTAGACTTGTTAGCAAGCTCCTCTTGATACCTTCTTCCTCCATTTGCTATTATTTCCACTATAACAAAGAGTGAAAATAGGGGCATACTTGAGCACTACGCAAGTCCTTCTTTGCACAGTCTACAGCCTGAATAAACACATTTAATCCCTTGCATATAGACTGAGGTCACAGCTGTCAAACTACAGCTGTATCTGTAAAGCTGAAAATTTCAGTTGCTACTGTCCAAAACAAAGAAATAAGGTCTCTAGATAGGACTATAATAGACACACGCTCTGTATATTGACATAGGTAGGTCTCTAACATATGCTCAGCAATAGGTTACATGTTACCACTGGCAATGTCAAACAGAATTATTCTCTCCACTTCCCCTTCTTTATTTGCGCTTGGATAGAAGATATTTGATCTTCCTTCCTTCAGAAGATCTTCCTTCCTTAGGAAGATCAAATACACATTCAAATTACAGCAAGAGGAGAGAGATTCTATCCTCTTTTGGTATGGTAGTAGCAGTCAGAACCAGGAAGGAAAAGATTTCTCTCTCTGCAGAATTTCCTAATTATCCTTCACCTCTATGCTTATAGCATAAATTTACAGAATATGTAATTTTAAATAATATATACATAAATATAAACTATAAATTTTAAATAATATATAAACCTATTAGTCATCTTGTCATCAAATGAACAAATAAGTTTTTTTTAATGCATAAATGTAGTGAAACAAGAAATGAATCTAAATAAATGGCCAGATGATTAATAAGAAAGTTCTTTGTAATCAACTCTGAATTGTGGAAATATTTGAGTATTCTTGTGAACATTTTTCTCCCTGACCCAAGGGAGAAATCATTGCTTTCAATATCAAACTTTCTCTCCTTTCTAACCAGTTGCTAAAACTCTCCTAGCTGCCAAACAAGGGACAATCCCTACAAGCACATACATGACTTCCATGGGACAGCTTTTCTAAGAATACAACCCCCAAAATGAGAGGCAGAAATTACTTTGCTAACACAATGGTGATAAAGCTACCTCAACAGACCTTTCTTCAAATGTTATGCACTGACTATTCAAGGGGAAAAATAAAAATGATTGAGATGTTATTTCGTCTCAAAGTGAGGCTGAAAATGCAGTTCCATCTCCTATAAAACTCTCAAGGGGATTTTCAGCTTGCAGTCTTAGCACACATTCATGATAGATGAATAATCCATGGATCCCAAAGTCTGTGCAAATTCATGGACATGCTACTACAGAGCTGCTCCAAAAAAAAACAAAAAACAACAAACAAACAAACAAAAAAAAAACAACACCAAACATCAGAAAATGAAAACAAACAAACAAAAATAAACAGAAAGAAGCTGTCACAATTTATTAGCTTATAATGTAGTTTTTGAATGATCTTCTAATGACAGATATACATTACAGATTATAACATCTCCAAAAATGCTGGTTTGTCAGACAGGTAAAGGGAATACACACAATACATATTTTAAGACTTGCATATCAGTTTTGCATTTACCTGAGAATCAAATGGTTCCTACAGAGCAATTACGATCATCCAGAAACATAGCAGTCTGGGACAATGCTGTGCTAAGAAAAAAGTGTAAATATTCAGAGACTGTTCACACCACAAGAACCTAATTCAGAATTCAGGATGAAGCTCTGTCCTGTATGCATTGCAATGGGAGACTGGCCTTTCCTGCTGGTCAGAGACCAGTTGAAAGCAAATCATAGCATGTGATCTTAGGGAAAGAGGAAATTTTATATATATTTGTTATTCAAAACAGAATTCTCCAGAAACTGTCCCTGTAAACTGACCTCTTGAAAATCTTTAAATTTCAAATGCATCTCCTTTCTCGAGTAGTAGCTTAGTATTTAATAAGACAGAGAAAAAAGTGATTCTATTTTTAAAAATACTTATGGTATAGGTGGTGAATTTCAAAGCACTCTATGTTTTTCTCCTATTATCTCAGAGCGCAAATGTCACAGAATAATTCTGCTGTTATTTTTCCACATTATTTCTTGAGTTAAAAGATCTGACTGCTATACAGTCCAGGGTTGCTGACTTCCATTGCAATTCCTCTGCTTTCAAGCTTACATAATTTATGCTGCTTTGTCTGCCACCTTCATACTCAGCTGCTATCTCCTTAAGTATTCAAGGAATATAAGCAACTTTTAGGCTTGCTTTATACTAAAAACAATACAGCATGGCAGGAAAAAAAAAAAGACTTCATGTTGTCAAAAGACTACAAATCACAGATCAACCCTTTTTCTTATTTCATTTCTGCTTGGCTCTAAGCTAAAGTACTCTGTCATATATTCTACTGTACTGTTTGCATTTGAAAATCACAGAGAAGCATTATCAAATGTCTATGTAGTCATACAAGATGATCTAACTGAAAGAGAGATAATGTAAGCTATTGTTAGAAGCAAAGGACAGGTTAGCAGAACATGATAAAACAAATGAACAAGTGAGGCAGCAAATGAATCAGAAGAATTACCCCATCATAACGTGTCTGCCACTGAGCTAAGGTTACATAGCAACAACAAAACTGTCTTCAGATAATCCACCTTTCAAACATCACTGATTCTTTAGTTCAAAAAGATGCTGCTCTTTGGAACTGTATATAAATGCTGGTGTTCAGAACATCAAAACTGTTTGCTTCAGAAAGGAATGCTCAGGTGGATTAAATAATTCCAAGACTTTCTCAAAAGGCCTTTTGGCCTGTTAAGGAGCTGGATGGTATTTGCTGTGCAAAACTGGGATTTGTAAAGGAATCTCCCTTGAGATTGACACAACAGAAGCTTTTGACTGATGCTAGACCTGGCTGGGGGCCTGGCACCTGGGTACAAGAGAAAATAAGGAATCTTTGCAATGCAGAAGGTTAGTTGTCACCAAAGACAAATAAAGCAGTAAAACCGTGCTTGCAACAAGATAGAGACTCTACACAATATGAGGTCACACTTCTAAAGGAGCAGTGGCAGCCCTTCTGCTCTCATCAAGGCTTGGTCCATTTTAGACAAGTTCTGGCTGAAAATAACAGATACTGGATTTACTCTGCTCCAGCTTCTCTAATTCATGATGGGTATTACTGGTACTTGAATGTGTGTTAGCCTTTTTATAGTTACAGTTTAAACAAAGCTCTATTTAGATTTCAATATCTCTGGAATAGAAAAATCCAAAAAACAATTCACTCCTGAAGAAAATTAAACACAGAGTAGAAAGTTCACTGGAGCCTTTCTTTGAAAAGAGTGAAATATCCTCTCAGAGCTGGATGTTTGGCTTGGATACATGTGCAGTGAATAACAAGCAAAGCTTACCATTTCTTGGATCTCACATAAGAATCCCTCTGATTCTCCCAAATGAAATCTTGATATTGTAGAAATGGAAATCTTGATTGTTTTAGTTGTTATTTGTTACAAGAGAGGGGGAAGGATTTTCAGCCAGGTTCTCTGGATTTCAAATAGCACAGAAGAGAAAGTTGAGACATGGAAGCTGATTTATACCAGTGTCTATTACTTGCTTTTATTTCCATTTAGTTGTTAATTAGGAGAAAACACAAATAAGTTTTATCTAGTTTGAGAAGAATTGAGACACAATGTCCATAGGTAAAGACTAACATTTCAATTTAAACATATATCAATTACTTATAACAGATGGAAAAAAAAATCTGACTTTCCATACAGACTCCTATACTATGAACCAAATGAATTATTAAAAGCAACTGTCCTCTTCCCTGACTGATCATTGCTGTGCACATACACAGAAATGGAAATAAATGGTATAAACGAGGTGCTCCTTAAAATATGGAGGGCATTTATTTTTATGCTTAATTAGTATTTTCATTAGTGAACAGGACAAAATCTCCTAATAGACAAAAGGAAAATTATTTTTATGGCAGCCTTCTAGTTCAAGATTTAATGGAGAAATAGGGGCAGAAAAAACTATTTTTCTTCCAAAGGAAAGAAATATTCACCTAAGACAATGTTTCCTAACACACACACACACACACACACACACACACACACCCACACAAAACCACTAAGCATGAGCTAGCATTCAGATTTTATTAGGGCATAGCATCACTTTTAATATGGACTGCTTAGGAATGGATTGCATTTTATGTCTGCAACACTGCCAACAGAATTAGTCTCTTCTTTCAAAATAAATTTTTAAACATGTGAAGAAAACAGCATATTTTCAAATGTTAGTTATTTTGTAAAGGAGAAGCTGCATAGAGTAGCTGTGGCAAGACTAATTTCTCACAATTATACAGCATCACAAAGCCCCTTGGGACACTGATTCCATTATGTTTTATTGTTCCTGAGTTGAGTAAAATTCTTTACAGAAAGCACTTTACTAATAGAGCTAACAGCAATTCTGAAAATGTTGCAGTAATCTGTATTCTTTATTAAACATATATTTGTTGACTAAACAAATTACTCTTGTTTACTTCCATGAGATAATAGTTCTGATGCTATATTTTCCTGCAAGTCTAATACATGATTTGCTGCCACAAAGAAGGAATAATGTTAGCAATGAACATGATCCAACAGCAGAACAAAAACTTGTTTTTGTAGAACCCACCTGATCATACTCATAAAATGGTTATATTCTGCTGCTCTGTATTAACAAACTGAGCATTTAAGTCTATTAAGATGCATTTCATTACCTCTGCCAAATGCAAATGACTTTCAACCTTTTCACAGCAGTAAAGATTTATTGTACAGTTTAAAGAATGATTGTGCCTTCTTTCTTATACAAACAGGATTTGTTTTCATGAGTACATTCCCAGCAATTTAGTAGCTATAATTCATTGGGCTTGATATACTTTTGTAAATATTGGTTAAGGAATTTGAGTAACAGCCCTGGCACATCCACGTTGATTTATTGAGAGATACTTGCAGGAATGCTGCCACGAATCAAAGTATAGTTAATGTTGTCACTAGTGGAATAATTACTTAGTTACCAAATACCACATAATGCAGAGATTAATACAATCTGTAACTCCTCTTAGAAATAAGATATATATATATATATTTATGATAGGACACAGGATGAGGGTTATGGTAAAAGGTAATAATTCTTATGAGTACATTTTCATCCTCACCCTTTGATGTTTATACATCACAATAAGTAGGTTATAGAATTAATAAGCTTAGTGTAAACATATGAATTTGTCCTAGCATATGTAGATCAGGGAGGAAATTAAAATTTCTGTCCAAATTCAGCATAAATTAGAAGTATTTGTAGGACTTTGACGTGAAATTATTTCCCCATTTAAGTGGAAAATTGTGTGTACTACTAAGGCAACAAAACTTCCCTCAAAACCCAGAAAACATCACAGTACTATATGCAGTTCTTCTTCTCAGCACTTTCTGTTCTTTGATCCCCCACACACTCTGTTACGGTGGCAAGCAATGCAATGCTGCAGTTGGAGCTTCTTCCATCCATTATCTCCTGTTCCTCATACTCACTATCAACCAACAGGATAGTTTAACAAAAACTCAAGCACAAAATTGCTACTTATTACCAAACACCAACAAAGGTATTCCTAGGGGTGAGCAAGTGGTAATCCACAGTGATACAACAAAGTATATATACATATACACACATATATATAAAAGACAATTATGCTGATGTCATGGGTTCACAATTATTTTTTCCCCTTGTAGTTGCCCAAAACAATGCTAAACCTTTAGTAATACTTATCCAAAAAGGAAATTCTTTTGGCATTAAAATATAGCCCAGAACTGGAGCATACAATTATCTAATCTTCCAAACTACATCTTTTTTGTTACTACTATCTTTTGTCAGCCCCAACTCAGACTATATGTGAGGTCCTAAACAAGTAGTCTTTTGAAATGAATAAGGTTGTGCCTGTATTGAAAAATAAATATTTTGACATAGAAGTCTCTGACTAAACTTGAAGCAGTAATATAAAGTAATATGGATACCTGGAGGTATTTCTATTCATCAGTAGCTGGTCAAAGTTACTGCATTTGTTTTCCCGGATCATAGAACTATAGAATCATAGAAATTACAGGTTGTGGTTGGAAAAGACCTTCAAGATCATCAATTCCAACCACAACCAAACCATACTACCCTAATTCTAATGACCCAGCGCTAAATCATGTCCCTGAGTACCACATCCAGACGGTTTTTAAACACATTCAGACATGGTGACACAACCAGAAGAACTAAGAACACGTGTAACATTCCTAGAGGACAAACTGCGTGCAATGTCACCTTAATTACTCTACAACTCTGTTCAAAGATGTTAGCATGGGAATTATTTGAAGTTAACTGCACAAAAGAAAGAGGAATCAGGCAGTAGAAGGGAGTTAGATCAACATTTCAGCAGCAGGAAGACTACGATAACTATGCAGTGGTTTGGGAAAATTGTTTTTTTTTAATACCAACTTCCTAGAATTGTGTTAAATTTTTACTTGAAAATAAATCTGATCACCCACTTAGAATCCACTTCAGTAGTAGGAAGGCTGTGGACTCAGAAGTCATACAGTTTTAATGTATGAGTTAGGTATATTGACAGTTAAGTCAATAATTACTTTCCTAAGTGGCTCTCCCAGGTTCAGATTACCTTCTCCAAAATACCTTTAGCTCATTTTTTCACTATAATGAGGTGTCTGGGGCAAAAACATACTGCTTAGTTTGAGGAGCAAATGGCAGCATAGACTTGCCTGCTTTTGGTCATCAAAAAGGAACCTAGCCTCTTTTCACTAAAACCAAGGATAAGGCAATTACTCTTTCAAGTCTTCATCCTCACTGCTGGATTCTCCACATTTGTTAGCTTTTCGGAAGGACCTGTGATTACTCTGGGTCCCGAGCAACACCCAAAATTGGTCATGTTTAGATGCACAGAAAGAGCCTGCAGACAAGCTCCAAATCCTTTATTGTGCTCTGCCTTTTGGCTGCAGATGAAACCATCAGTTGGCAGGGGATATTCTGAATCCTCAACTCACTGGTAGGAAACAAATTCTCCTTCCATTGAGAGGAATGCTTTCATGTGTTGGTAGAAACCTGATTTTCAGAGTGTTTAAGTTCCTATTGGTGCAACTGCACTACCACTTATTGTACCTCTGAGAAGATCAGTCACTAAAGCTTTCTGGGAACCCCACAGCCACCTCTGCCAGTGAGATCTGAAGTAGAGACTTCAAGATATGCTTTTGATATATTCTAGCTAGAACATGAAACCATTGATAAGTGATAAACTGTTAACATGTGGAAACTTTGCAATGGTAAGAAAAAAATAAGATTTGTTGAAGGAACAAGAATCAATAAACTTTTTCCTGAGAAACAGTGAATAATAGGCTTCCTTTGTTGATTTGTAATCTTTTAACACAAATTCTATCACAATTTTTATAAGAACAACTCACATAACCTGCTGCATTTATGAAGACAACTTTTACTGTATCAGACTGCAATAATTACCAGGTATACTAGGCTTGAGTAGCGATTATAGGAATAGAAATTTAGGCCAAACCTATTAAGGGAAATGCTCACAATAAAGACTTCCAAAAGAGACCATTAGTTGTATGTCCAACCACCTTCATCATGTTCTGGATTTGATGTGAAGGTGATATTTTTCCTGGAATTAATTTTTTTCTTTCTTTTTGCTAATGAAATATACTCCTTTGCTGTTATGTTTTTTCTATACTTGATAGATAAAGCACACTTTACATACTGAAATTAAACAGGTAGATAAAAAATAAATATTTTTGTAATGAGATATACGAAAGTTTTTAATAATCTCTTCTTTAAATAAAAGGATTCCAGGACAAAATGAATTTGAGTGAAAAATTCTGAACACTACACTTTGTTAAAATGAAAAATTTTACATGCTGTTTGAAAGTGGACATGAATACATGCAATGGATTTTTCCCCCAGTGCTATTCGTGACACTCTTATTCTGGCTATTCAAAATATTGCTCTATTTTTATAATACTGTCTACCTGGAATTTATAACTGTACAATATAATATATAATAAATTAATCTATGGTCACTAATAATATAAATATTAATAAACTATTACAAATTTACTATTATAAATATAAATATAAATAAATGACCACAACTTGAGATGTTTACGCACTAACCATCACAAATCAAAAAAGGAAAGGGTCAGGGAAAGGAAAGACAAAAATGAATGAAATTTACAAGTTCAGCATCACTTCACAAGGTTTCTCAAGTCATATAATTACAACAAAACACACCAAGCTAGAGATAAAGCAGCTCATATTGATTCTGTAATAGAAACACTCAGCTCAAGTGCGTCCTCTACCCTGCAATCTCATTCTCATCCTAGAAGTGTATCTTTCAAGTTCAATAAAAATTTCCTGGAACAGTACAGACACTTTCAGAGATCTGCTTTAACTCACCACATACTTCCAGAGTGGAAATTATATTATTATTTTTATTCAAATAAAAATCATGTTTATAATCAAAAGGACTGTTTTACACTCTGTCACTAGGGAAGATTCAATGGTTGAAACCAGGTTGATGTAGTTCCCCGTGAATTTACAAATTTCAAAATATTATTGATGGGAACAGTTAAGTCCAAGTTAAAGAGAATCCTTCATTTTGTACTATATAAGCAGTGTGAAAGTAAAAGCGAATTTATAAAGCTATATTTCGTATTCTATAAACTTCAGAATCAGAACATAAGATTTAAAATATACAGATTAATCTTAGCTATAGCTTTTAAATTCTAAGCAACAGAACCGTCCAGTAAGTATCAGTGCATATTACCAGATGGAGATTTTTACATATTTGCTTAAAAGTATTGGAAAGACATACAGTTCTCCATCCAAGCTGTTCCACACATTGACTCCAGCATACACTTTTACTGAGGAAAATGTAAGAGGTTGTGAAAATAAGGTGCTTGAATCTCTTATAGGGAGCTAGAGTTAATTTGCAGACCTGCAACATGTCAGAGGTGTAAAGTTTCACTCCTAGAAAAATGGGGCATGAAGCCCATTTCTTGATCATCACAAGGACATTTGGCTAGGTTATCATCAGAATGTAAGAGCAGAAGCGTAACTTACTGACAAAACAAGAATCCAAAGTTTTCTAATTTGTTAATAATGCTATGTTATTTCCTTTTTATCTAAATCATATCTAATCATAGCCCTGCTCTTAGGTCTCCACAAATAAAAAAATGAAAAATAGTATTATTTTCAAATTAAAGTATGATCATTCTTTATCAAATTACCAAAATAAAACAAATGACATGCTGTATTTCATGACAGATACCTGGATTAGAATTTCCTCATGTAACTATATTAATTCTCCTGGCATGCAAAACTCAGAACAACCTGAATCCCATAACTTTGGCAGTTATTCAAAACCATGCAAACCAGATACTATCTTCTCAATCCAGCAAGCACAAATGGTGCTACATTTGGAGTGACAGAACAAGGTTGTATCTTGTAACTTTAGAAAACATAGATTATAATAGGCATCTCAAAAAAGTGCATTCTTGTATAATATTCAGATGAGTAACAGGTGGTAGACATCAGCTAGGCTTAATCTTTTTGCTTTTGGAGGCAAACCGACTACAAACCCTCACAGAATTAAATAGTGTTAATAAACCTTGGCTAATATTCATAAAGATAAGCCTTACCAAAAATAAATAAATAAATAAATACAGAGATGTAGTTCAGTCAGTCACATCATTATAAAGACATAATAAAATACAGAATGTGAGTGTATTTAGGGAAAAAGAGTGATGGTTAACAAAACCCTTCTGAACCAAGAGGCTTGACACAACAAAACTTTGTGCTATTTCCAACAAGAATGTAGTTAAATTCACCAGGAGAGGAGAAAAAAAGAACAAGGGAAGTAAAGTGCAATTTCCTAGTAAAGCATTCAAAAGAAAGGCATTGCTATCATGAACCTATCATGTATACTTTAACACAGGAAATAGAGTTCTTAGTTTGCAGCTACTAAATTTAGTTCAGCCTCTTCGCAATCATGAAAGTACTAAAATGAAAGCATAAAAATTTTTATACAGATTGATTAGCATTAATCCACTTCAATGAGCTCATATGAAACAGTAAAGGAAACTCGTACCTTTTCCAACTCACTTCTAACTGAGCTAATTGGAGAGCATCACTCAGAAAATACTGAAGAAAACAGAGATTCAAAGCAGCCATAATCCAATTAAAATTTATACTTTTTCTCAAAGTTTCTATATCAGGGTACCACATAAGGTAAAACAATAAAATATTAAAATTCTCTGTTCTACAGAAAATCAGAAAGAATAATAAGATGATAATATAATGCAACAATCAATGGATATTTTTTTGACTTTTCATAAGACAGCATTTCTTACACATTTTCCTTACACGCTTTTTTCCTTTTCTATCCACTGGTTAGAGAGCTTCTGCCATAAGCTCCATATTCCTTCAAGAAGTGTGGTGTCTGCTGTGTACCAGCCCCGCCATGCTGGGCAACCACAATACCATGATGAGACTTCATCAAATTCAGGACCTCAGCATCCTCTGACTTGGTCTTCTGTTTTAAGATAGATAGTTGTGCTCTGACTGTGCCAATGCTGCTGCTACTCCCATGTTGTTGCAAGGTCCAGAAATGTCAGGAGTTCCCTCTGCTTCTGCTTTGTATTACTGATGTACTTTCTGCCAAAGCTCTATCAGTGCTATGTTACCTTTTAACCTCAGTTTATCCACATCAACAAAACCCTGATCAACAGGTCCCCAGCAAAGTAAAGAGATATTTTTCTTCTTTTAGACGTATGTTCTTTGTCATTTAAAAGCCACTAACTTAAAACTGTAATCTAGGAATACCATCATGGTGGAATTTACCAGAAACAACTGCTCAAGAAGAATTCAGCAATACTGATGGATCCTGACCTAGACCTGTTTTTGAGATGTCTGGACTGCCTAGTTATGTAAAGGAAATAATTATTTATCCCCATTAAAGGGTTATGCTATCAAAGCCTTAACAATAATATCTTGTATCAGACAAATACATCAGAGCAGAACTGGTCATTCCTGCATACAACACCCTTCTCAAGAGCTAAATTTTCATCCTCTTTGCAACAAACACATTGATTTCTTGTTCATTTGTAATTTTTTTATATTTTTTCCATCTTTATATCTTTATTCTTCACTTCCTACAAAGTCTTAGAAAGCATATTTTGCCTGGTCCATAACGTAGCAACTGTTGCTGAAGATTTAAAATACATTAATTCAGTTATCACAAACACCATCATCCATTGGCAATACCACCCAGGTTATCAGACACTGCAGGGCAGAGGGCAAACCTTCCTGATTTTCATCAAATGTTCTGCCAGCATGGAGTTGACAGCAGCTGGTTCGATGTTGAACTTCCTGTCACAGCCAGAACCAGTCCCCCAACAAGAGCTCTCCCCACTGCAGCAACAAAACACTCCAAACCTAAGATCATAAGCTTAGCGAAGGCTGAAGGATGCCATTCTCCTTTTTGTGAGATCATACAAGTTTGCAAATTCATTTTTCAGTGAAATTATTCAAGAAACATGGTAGAACTAACAAGCTTGCCTACCTCAGACCCCACAGAAGTAGTAAAGATTGCTTTCTACCACAAATAAAGCTACTTCTGTCCCCACCCCACGCCCAAATGCTTTTGTAATTATACTAGTAATATACATAAGCCAGTACTGCTTAGAAAAGGACTTAAGGGTACCTATTCCTGTAATTTATGTTCATAACAAAGCTTCAGTCAATGAATAAGTGCTCACTTTTCCTTTATCACTAAAAATAGTGGAATACAGAGACTGAGTTACTTTAACCCTGTAGGAATTCTTCAAAGCATGGTTGTCTAGTTTGTGGGGGAAAAAAAAAAAGGAAAAAAAGAAGCTAATCATAGCAGTGATTTTTAACCCAAAGAACCCTCCTTCCCTGCTGTTTCAGGATTCTTTCTCCTTCACCAAAACTTGATAACTGTCTAATTCTTGATGGAACTGAACATAGTTTCCTCATATGCTACTGCGTATGACCCAGATACGTAGCTTACTGCTTTGCAAAGCACATTCTCCAATACTGACAGATAAATCAGTTCCTTGTAGCTGCTTAAAAATAGCATCTAGCTGTTGGAGAAGTTCTCAGCAAGTACAGCTGAAAGAAGAAATTGCATGAGTAATCTACCACACTCTTGACAAGCCCAAGGAGAGCCTGATTCATGCTATCGCGAGCCCCACATGCAACCCCACTGGCAAAGTGACAAAGCTGAAAAATCCTCTCGGTACAGTGAAGGCTGTCAACAGAGCTAATATGATTAGTTCAGGGGATCTGCTTGTTTTCCTCGCACAGATGTGATGTGTTAATGTGGTTAAACTTAGGCACTCTTGTTAACTAGGTCATCCGTGCTGTAGGCCCTAAGTAGACATAAAAGCCATCAATCCACGCCAACACTGTCACATTTCCTCAGCTGTCTGAGCTTGACCAAGGGGTAACTTGACTACCTGTGTATATATCGTAGCTTTTAGTCAAGGGTACTTCATTATTATGTCATCTTCCATTGCAGACAAGCTCCCAAACTAAACCTGAATTGGTAAAAAAAAAAATGTCTAAATTATATTGTCTAAATTATATTTTTCCACATTTAGAACATTAAAGACCAAACAGAACACTAAACAGACAAGAAAAGAGTATCTAACCTGACTTAATATAGCATTTCTTTGCAGATGTTCCCTAAAACATTTTTCAGATAGGAATTTCTAAAATATAATGATCTAGACAAAATTAGAAAAGAACTAGTAGTAGTAGAGGTGGCTTCAGAAACTGATCGAGTGAGAGAATCTCAGCTGCAATCCATCATCTAGTCAATATATTTCATGTAATTATTCTTCCCTGGTTGGTTTTGCTTTCAGGAAACTAGAAGGAAAGAAGTTAAAAAAAAAAAAAAATTGGTAAGGATGATTTCTTTGTCGTCTTCTCATGTCAGAAATTAATATTTGGTTGTACATTTTATGGATTAGGGTGGCTCCAAAATAATGCTTCCAATTTTATTATGTTGGCCCATGACGTTTGAGACAGATGGTGGTGATATGGTAGCAGAGGTTGAAACTTCCAAGCAATATTCTGCAACATTTTGTCGCTGCGTGACAGATGGCAGCAGAGAGGTAGTCTGACAAAAAGGCATCTGACATGGAAGTGTCATTAATGTGTCACTGAATTCCTCCATGCAGAAAGTATAGAACCCATTGACATTCTTGCTGTATGTTTCTGAAGACTAAACAGTGGATGTGGACGCAGCAAAACAATGAGTGGTGCATTTCAGCAGTGGTGGCAGCAACATGAAAGGCATGCCATGTTCTGGACAGTCATGCATATTTTTATGTGTAGCATGCAGGCAGTTAATCATCACAAGCAAAGATGCATAGCTGATGGTGGTAACCACGCTGAAAAATGACATTTCATAGCTGAGAATTTGCTCTCTCAAAGAGTATTATTCTGCTCTTCATATCTGTTATAGTTCCATTCCATGGAAACAAACAGAAAGCGACCTATATAGTTTTCATGACTTTAAAGAGAACATAAGGCTCATGGTAGATGTGTTTGACCTATACGGGTCTCAAGTGAAAAACCCAAGATAAGCAGAAGAAAACTTCTTCCGATGGGTGAATATGCCCACTGTAATAATTAGATCAGGAAGGTCTGTGAGAAGGTAAGTCATTCTCAGTATTGTCTTGAACACATAGAATGAGTAAGAAGCACATGTTCTAAAGGACAACAATGCTACATTGATTGATTCCACTGAAAATATCACATTAGACTCAGATCATCTGACTTGACAGATATGGTTTCTAAATTACAGAATATAATTCTGTAATTAAATCTAATGTAAATCTGCAGCCTCTCAGATCTTGAATATTCACAGTAAGTTGGTCAAAGTGAACTAAATACAGCAAGATGAAAAATAAACTTTCTTGAGTTTTGTGATATATGCTGTAAATAGGAGATCAAGCTCTGATCAGATTGGTCTACTCTGACCTTAAAAGCCTTTGTATATGCACATGAAAATTCTGGTAAGCATAGATTTTTATTCAAACTGAATACTGTCCAGAATAAAAACATTCATATGGTTCTCCAACTAACATAAGCATGATTTTTAGCTACTTGCCTGTCCAGTCCATTTTTTAAATAATGAATGATTAAAAAATGAGTTAAAAATAAATGAAGCTGTTACCCAATTAAGTTCATAAAACAGCAATAAGAATCTCAATTACAGCATATTAAATTTTATGAAAAATGACAGTAGAAGATAAATGTTTATTTTCTGCTCAATTTCATTGAAAACACCTTTGTTCTTTCACTCAGCATATATTTTGCACTGCACATTATTTTACTCTGACCAATGAGATCAGTCAGCAGAACACATTTTCCTGTGGGAATGAATTCCAACAGTATATTCTCCGAATCAACTAGAAGCAAG
>VXAB01002163.1:270691-400379 GCA_013399175.1 Odontophorus gujanensis
TGGTATAAAAGTGTACTCACTCCTGCTTTACTGCAAATACCAACTAACACTACCAACTAACTTCAACCCTTTTTAGAGCTGCCTTTGAATTCAAAGGACATAGATCCTTTGAATGAAGACAAACACTTTCATGATGAGAATCATCACCTCCAGTATCATCATTAGTATGATTAATAGGAATAGCACTGTTGCTAGTGTCTCTGTTCATTTGTGACAGCATCCACAGCACGGTGTCACTTAAGATACCTCCCCTGCTTGGTCATTGTCTGGCGGGATTTGCCTTTAACCTGTCCTGATTTCAGTCTGGACAGTGTTAATAGCACATCGATGTTTTGGTTGCTCTTGAGAGATGGAATCAGGGCCATTTTACTTTTCTGTCTTAGTAAATAGTTTTTATCTAAACCTACAAGTTCCATTTTGTTTCCAATTCTCTCCCTCATCCCACTGTGGGGGGAGTGAACAAACAGCCATGAGTGCTGAGCTACCACTNGATGATTTCTTTGTCGTCTTCTCATGTCAGAAATTAATATTTGGTTGTACATTTTATGGATTAGGGTGGCTCCAAAATAATGCTTCCAATTTTATTATGTTGGCCCATGACGTTTGAGACAGATGGTGGTGATATGGTAGCAGAGGTTGAAACTTCCAAGCAATATTCTGCAACATTTTGTCGCTGCGTGACAGATGGCAGCAGAGAGGTAGTCTGACAAAAAGGCATCTGACATGGAAGTGTCATTAATGTGTCACTGAATTCCTCCATGCAGAAAGTATAGAACCCATTGACATTCTTGCTGTATGTTTCTGAAGACTAAACAGTGGATGTGGACGCAGCAAAACAATGAGTGGTGCATTTCAGCAGTGGTGGCAGCAACATGAAAGGCATGCCATGTTCTGGACAGTCATGCATATTTTTATGTGTAGCATGCAGGCAGTTAATCATCACAAGCAAAGATGCATAGCTGATGGTGGTAACCACGCTGAAAAATGACATTTCATAGCTGAGAATTTGCTCTCTCAAAGAGTATTATTCTGCTCTTCATATCTGTTATAGTTCCATTCCATGGAAACAAACAGAAAGCGACCTATATAGTTTTCATGACTTTAAAGAGAACATAAGGCTCATGGTAGATGTGTTTGACCTATACGGGTCTCAAGTGAAAAACCCAAGATAAGCAGAAGAAAACTTCTTCCGATGGGTGAATATGCCCACTGTAATAATTAGATCAGGAAGGTCTGTGAGAAGGTAAGTCATTCTCAGTATTGTCTTGAACACATAGAATGAGTAAGAAGCACATGTTCTAAAGGACAACAATGCTACATTGATTGATTCCACTGAAAATATCACATTAGACTCAGATCATCTGACTTGACAGATATGGTTTCTAAATTACAGAATATAATTCTGTAATTAAATCTAATGTAAATCTGCAGCCTCTCAGATCTTGAATATTCACAGTAAGTTGGTCAAAGTGAACTAAATACAGCAAGATGAAAAATAAACTTTCTTGAGTTTTGTGATATATGCTGTAAATAGGAGATCAAGCTCTGATCAGATTGGTCTACTCTGACCTTAAAAGCCTTTGTATATGCACATGAAAATTCTGGTAAGCATAGATTTTTATTCAAACTGAATACTGTCCAGAATAAAAACATTCATATGGTTCTCCAACTAACATAAGCATGATTTTTAGCTACTTGCCTGTCCAGTCCATTTTTTAAATAATGAATGATTAAAAAATGAGTTAAAAATAAATGAAGCTGTTACCCAATTAAGTTCATAAAACAGCAATAAGAATCTCAATTACAGCATATTAAATTTTATGAAAAATGACAGTAGAAGATAAATGTTTATTTTCTGCTCAATTTCATTGAAAACACCTTTGTTCTTTCACTCAGCATATATTTTGCACTGCACATTATTTTACTCTGACCAATGAGATCAGTCAGCAGAACACATTTTCCTGTGGGAATGAATTCCAACAGTATATTCTCCGAATCAACTAGAAGCAAGCCAGCTCTGGCCAGGAAGTGGTAAGAAGTGGTAAGAAGTTTGATCCAAACTGAAATGCAATGTTTCTCATCCAGTTTGAGGCAAGGCCACTCCTGAACACATATAACAGTACAGAGGCAGATATTCTCTGAGAACGAGCTGAATGGATGCATGACTGCCTCTGCCCAGGGATAAGAACTCACTGAAAATGATGCTGAAGCTATACAAAGGCTGAATATTTGTAGCCTACTTATAAGTCAGTTTTGCTCAATAGGACTGGCATCTTTAGATGTCTCTGCAAATACTCCTTTCAGCAGCTCTAGGCTTAGAAGTTTTCCTCCCTTCTATCTTCATAAAACTTTCTTACTCCAATAGTTTCCTCACATCAGTAATCAGTAGGGTTTGTGGGAGTCACACAGTAAGCTTCTAATTGAACTGATACTGCTACTGCAACACTGGTGCAAAGGTGGCCTTAATGGTATCCAAGCAATAAACTAGAAAGGAGGAAGAGTAATTGCTGAAATTAATTGGTGCTTTAAAATGGGAAAGGGGGNCACTGTGGGGGGAGTGAACAAACAGCCATGAGTGCTGAGCTACCACTGGATTATACCACAACCCTTGCCATTTTAACTAACTATCCAGCATCAAGTCAGCTAAGAATTGTCTGCCTTTGGAAAGCAAAACGAAAAATCCCATCTATTTCATTTAGTACTGGTCCCATATATGATTGTTTTACTACAAAACTGACTTTTGCTTCATACTTTCTAAATTGAAAATCCAAAAGGATACTTTTATTGAAATTTGTTTTCCACTTTGGATGAACTGCCAGAATCTGGAAGCAGAAAGTAGAACAACTGAAGTAATAGCACTTTACAGTTATTTTATACTTCAGAGTCTCAGGTACCCACAAAATATTAACAAAGGAAAGCCTCAAAGTTTTATTAGAGGCTATTAAGAATCCTGTCAATAAAATCATTTGTCACTATTGACTTCAAATTAACTTCTAGATTTTAGCTAATGTGTGCTTCATTGATAAAATTTAGTTTCATTTCTATAAAGGGAAATATTTAATTAATGGGCCTTACAATATCTTTTTGGAATTAAAAAGCATTCTTATTACACTTCAGGTGAAAAAACAAGTCAGAGAGTTTCTGTAACTCAGTGACTGGTCCTTTATTACTCCACATCATGACTACAATAGGAATCCACGTTGCTATCACACTCCATCAATAATTCTCAAAGATTTCTACTCTAGTAACTACTTTTATCCAAATTTAGAGAACTTCAGGAAAGAAGTGGAAGAGCATTCAAAAAAATTTTCAGCACACAGGCAAATTGTATGGTTTAGTCTGGAACCATCTGCCGTAATGCTCTCTGATGACTCCTGGGGTGGCCAGAGTTTTCAGAAAGGAGAAAAAACAAATTCTTGCACTTACTGGAAAAGTACTTACATTCATACTACATTAACAGAAAGGAAGAGAGGAAAAAATTATGGACTGTGTTTAGATATGTGGCAGATGATTTATACAGTTACTCAAAGGTATGTACAAAATCCCCAAATCTTAAAAACTGTGACAAATCAGGTTAATTTTATCTCTGAGATTTGTATCTAGTAGCAAATGTAGTAGCTATATCAGTCAGTTTAAAACTAATCTCCTTAGGGAGTGATCATATATTTTATTTTTTCTGCAGCTCTGGAAATGTACATTATCTTCACAACTCCATTGCCTGCACAACTGCACTGTTGTTATCCAATGTTAAACATGCCTACAGCAGGGCAGATCTCAAGTTACTAGTATAGATTTTAATCATTTCACCTCCTCTCCTTTTTTTTTTTTTTTCTTATTGCTTTAGAAGTGTTTTCTTTTTTGGTTACATAGAATTTAAGTTGATGAAGTACATAAAAACCTGCACTACATCAACTGGCAATAAATACATTAAGATTACAGATTTGTTTCTTTACTAGCTATGTGTTCTTCCCCAGTTACACTCCAAAGTTTATTGTAATACATCTGGCTAAACAATCTCAATTTATTTTTTAGTAAAAATATAGATTCTTGCTGACAGCGAAATTATATTGCTGAGCCATTGGAAAATAATATCTGTTCAAATATAACAAAATCCCTTAAATCTGTGCTATCAACCAGAAAGCTGTTATGGGACATTTGTTCTGTCTTTTTACTTCCCCTCTTTCTTAAGCAAGTGTAATTAGAGCAGGAACAAAAATGTAACCTTGAAGAACATATCTCAAACAGCCTTCAAGAGCATTAAGCAGTATACATTGCCTCTTTGGATGCTATCAGTTGAATGCACCTCAGTTCCTTCTCATATGAGAAGACTGTCTGTCTTGCATTTCTATTTTGGCAACTAGAGTTTCCTTTTTGGTTTATGATTGTAAAATGATAAACCAAATGAGATTATTTCATGACCCAATACATTTGTTTGCATTAATACATAGATGTATAGAGAAAACCACAATACATTTGAGGAAGGAGTTCTTGTTTACCAAGACAAGTCATCCTGAGCTCAGAAAATGTAGTCAGGATAGAACTGGCTTGAAGTAAGCATCAAATCACAGAGAAATACACTGGTTCAAATTCTTACCCACATGTGACAGGTTTTGTATGGAAAAGAAATATATTCCTTATTAAGCACACTGAAATACATATTTAACCAATCTAAACTACCATCACAGTAAGAGTTGGAAAGCAAAACAAAGAGTGAGGTAAGTCAGGGATGGGGGAGCAAGTACACCCACTCATTGAATTTAAAGTAATTGTAGCAGTACTTAAAAGAGCAGTTGCAGAGATTTAAAGAACAAAATTCTGTCATAAACAATTTAGCTGCTTAACATCCTCCAACATCAATAAGACAGACTTGTCCAAAGAACCTCTGCAGATATGAACTTTGCCCTCAATTGGAACAATAAACAGCAGGATGTGTTGGCATCTGGCTCGTGTTGTCTGGGGACAGGAAGAGCAGAACTTCCTCCATCAAAAAACATAGAGAGAAACAAACAGAAAACAAACAAACAACAACCCTCACTCCCCCCAACACACATACAAAGAATGAAACCATAAGGTTTTAAAACCAAGGTTTTCAGATTAGTTAAAACCAGCAGCAATTGAATAATTGAGGAGCGACTGAGTGGCCCACTGGACTGCCATTACTTTGTTTGCATAGAACTGACTAATCACTTTAGGACAGCTAAACATTAGTCCTTAATCTGATTCAGCAATATAATCAAACACCTTCCTTTATTCTTACCTAAATGGCAAGGTGAGAGAAACAGTAAGATGATACAGAAAATGCCTGTGAGCTTATGGAGAATATTGAGGAAGAAATCTCATAAGATTAAAATAACTTTTTGGGCCTTAACAATTATTCTTATTGGTGGTATTTTTATGCTCCAAGACAAATCTGTCATAATATTCATTTTACAACTCCTCTGCCCTGGTGGCAGGGCTGATAGGGGTTGAAGTTTAATAATATTACAGTGACTGGCATTTTTCCTACATAGATATTGTTCTTTTTGACACATTAAGCTATTTTACTCCCCTTATATCTTTTAAATGCATAAGATTACTATGAGAGATAAAAGCTGATTCTTAGACAGTTCGTCAGCAAATTCAGAAGTTGCAATCCTCCCCACTCAAAATGGTTGACAGTTGCACTGGCTGTGATGAAAGTTTAAAATACGTCTTTACAGTGTGTCAAGAAATCAAAACATGAAGAAGCACTACTGAGAAGAAAGTTGTCTGTTTGCCAACACCTACTTATAAGCAGTACTTAAGTGTTCCTCCTTTAGGGGTTCAAAATATTAATAAGCTGTTACAAAGTCAACAAGTAAGCGTGAAAGCTGTCCTTCCCTTTTCACACTCTTTCAGGAATGAGAGGAGTTTTACTCCAGCCGATAAATCAGAGATGAAGCCATTGAGCTCAAGTCTGAGTGGCCCTTAGATATCCATCTGACCTTGACAGTCATCCAAAAACAGACCCATAAAGCTGTTCAGGCACTTTCTTCCTAATTATAAGTATAAAATGGATAACCCAATGGCTGTGTTATTTAGGTCAGAGGTTATTCAGAAATTGAATGAACTGCATGCATTTATGGCATCCAATACCTACCACGACTGAACTCACCATTGTCAAGGCCTTCAGACACGATCTGAATACAAATTAAAATAACTGCAGAATATGCTGCAGGAATTTGACTTGATGGCTTGGGTAATTATAGCCTTCTGTACTTAGCAGCACTTCACCTCACCATATTCTGACTATTCAGCATTCTGTTTTTGAGATTCTCTCTTTGCTTTGTCTCTCCTTTTGGTTTCCCCAGTTGGCTGCTCTCTACCCACTTAATATTTCGTATAGGAGAGGATGGATGACACTCCAGCAACATGGTGCTTCTTAGATATTTTGGTCAGAGGTGACTCGTTGCAATTCAAAAAAATTCCAGATATTCTGCAAATATCTGCAATAGAGACTGAAGATGCCGTATTTGATAATGATGTATGGCATGTATACATACTTATGAAACACATTCATCTGTCAGAGATAACTGTTTCTTTAAAAAAAATATTGAAGTGACAAGTTGATCATGACAACTCCTTAGTCAAAGAGAAAAACAGACAATACTAAAGAATAAATTACTTTCTTTCAATGAGGCTGTTTACTTTATCTTTGAACTTATTACAGCATAACAGATATGCATCCCTGTGAGTCTAGATACCAAGCCTCTTCGTCTGTAGTTACAGACATTAATCAGACAGACCATTAAAGAAAATTGGAGTTGTTCATGATATGCTTTCATCAGTTTGAATACAAGCACTGTCATGAGTTGCTTCAGAACCCTAGGACTATTATCCCATGTTTAAGGTCAGTATACCAACGTCAGAACTTATTATGAAGAATCTCCTTTTTGTCAAATACTCACAGCAGGGGAGATGATAAATCCAGAGCAACACTGATAGATTCTTTAAAGCCTTCAGAAGCATCTACCATATGGAGTTCAGGACCAAAATCCACATAGAAAAGTGGAAATAGCAACAAAACCAGAATAGTAATCTTGATACTGCTGGGGTAAAGCACCAAAAGATATTTTCAGTTTTGAACAAGAGGAAAGATATTTGATCACGACCTGAATGTGATCTGGAGAATGATAGTTGTCAACCACTTTAATCTGTAGTATCTATAGAGTTTAGTACTAGTACTTACTTATGTATATGTTCAGCATCAAGCTTCAGCATCATGTTTTGCTGAGATTATTTCAACTGCACTGTGAATACTCTGAACTATAATCATGTGTCAGTCAGATTACACTTTAACAAATTTTAAATAAAATTGAAAGCAAGATTACTTTTTTTCTGAGGAATAAATAGTGTGCCAAGAAAATAGTTAGGTTGATACTTGAAGCTAAGAGGAGATTCCTAACTATTAACATCACTATACAAGAAAATCAAGTTATTTTGTCATTTGATATGATAAAAAAATAATGAGTCAGATATCTTCTTGGCTTAGTTTTTATACCTGAGAATATAGATCATGTAGAGGTCTAAAATCTAGAAAAATATCACCTGACATCCTTATCCCCATTTATTCAATTTTACTTGGGAATTTCATAATGAACTTCTAATTTACTTCAACCTGACATAGCTAAAATGTCAAAGATTTGGCTTAATATATTATTTTAGCCTGTACAAATCTGAAAGGTAGATGTACTGTATAACGAGTGTCAGAACAGTCAGACTAAACCCGGAATACCTTCTACACTATAAACAACACAGAATATGCCACTGACCTTTTTCTCTCATGTTGCTTTACTCTGCAGTCAAAGAGAAGTACGCTTGAAGACCAGTTACATCAGACTCAGAAAGCTGGCCATTAAAGCAGCATGACATTTGAGAAATCCACCTCTAAACCAGGACATATTTATTAATACAGAAAAAACATATTTTTCAGTTGTGAATATCTACATTAACGATTACCAGAAAAGCCTAGGATAGATCTTAAGTTCAGCTATATTATACCTTAAGCAACCATTCATGCTAATGCAGAAGAATTTAGGGCACTGGAAACATAGTTCTTTTTCATTGGTCTGGATCTACTTGTTAAGAGAAAATTCCAGTGCATCTCAGCAAATATAGCTGGAAAATCAGGCTGATAAATCTTTCCTGTATGAATCTGAACTCATACTAACAGGACAGGGAGTGATGAATTTTTTTTAACTGAATCACAAACGCTGTTGACTAAATCTGAATTCCAAAGAGGATTGTAAAAAGTGGTAATTTATTGCCAAGGTTGTTTAAGAAATGCTTAGTTTCACAGATTCTAAACAAAACTCAGTTTCTTATTGTTATTGTAAGTATTCCAGATTATGACACCAAAATAAATAAATAAATAAAAAGCTTCCTACATATCTACAAGATTTATTAGCTCTAAGATTGACCTATGTTCAGACAGTTAAAGGCCTGTCACTCATCCTCATTAAGCATAGGAAAACATTTGCATCTCTTTATCTCTTAGCATAGGCAAAGAATTCTCTGCTTCTTAAGTGATTCCAGTTTGTAAAAAAAATCTATGAATTAATTAAATATGTGAAAGAAAGGTATTTACTTTTTAATATCAGAATATTTGTACACAATGCAACAGAAGTTTCTTAGGTAAACAGTCCAGACAATGTTTCCTCTTTCACAAAACTGGAATACCTGAAAGTTCCCCTATAGTTCTAAAGATGGTACCAGTATTATCCAAAATTCCAGGCTTTTCTGAGAAATGGACCTTTATTCTCTCCAGCCTTTCAATGTAATTCTATTTCAAAGTCTCAAGGTTCGCAGTCTCACAGATTCAAATATTCTTTTACACACCAAGTGCTTCACACAGGACAAAAAATGTACATGGAAAATAATTTGCAACCTGCCTGCTGTCAGCATTCTTCAACATTAAAAAGAGAAAAGAAAGGTGGTGTGACTTTAACTTCATAGCTGTTTGAAACATTCGCTTTTCATAGGTGGCAAGGCATTCCTTTGTTAACACCTTTATAGCATGATTAATATCTTACATTAAATTTGACCTAAATGACTAAATCAATGCTCTTTAAAATGAGGGCGATGACTTGATCTAGCACTGTATGAAGTCACACACCTAATTTCATGGTAGTGACTCATCCTCTCTTGTGCAGTGAGGCTGTGTCTACAAAGAGCACTGCTGCAGTATGGTTGATACACCAAGCTCATTGCTAGCATAGCACACACCTGCATAGAGCTCTGGCATTTCAAACTCATTGCAGCTGCGTTAGGTATCACACATTGCTGAACAGATGCACTGCTTGTTCTCAAAGGAGAATACCAAATGCTGCTGCAGGGACCCTAGTGCATTCTGCTAGGGCATGGATTAGGGGACCTAACTAACATACATCTGATGTTGTCCACATTTTCATTTAAAGGCCCTGCCTGAAAAGGAAAACAACATCACACTTGAATATGACTTGAGGAGTACTAGTAATTAGGAGAGTTTCAAACGAACCACTTCTAAATGGATTGCTAAATTTAGCAGCATTTCAGATGGTCATGCTTAATTCAAGGCTAGTCTTTGCCAACACTACGCACAATCTCTTGAGATTCTTGTTTGTGGATTTTTTAATTCTTTATTTTTTCAAATAAAGGTCGTTACTGTCTAAACAAGTAGTGACTAACTGAAAATATATTCCTAACAAAAACAAATAAGTACTTGTATGACTATAGGTCATTAGGCCAAGGCACACTGTGGACTTCATCCCAATGTTTAGTATTGGGCTGAGATAAAATACCAGCTTTTACTAAGACTTCTCTTCTATTATTTACTCTATTATATAGGGTCTATAAAAGCCTTTTTTTTTTTTTCTACTGTGAGTTTGCTCTGTGTGTTCAGTCACATCTAATACTATATTTACTTGAGCCAAGCAGCAGTTCCAGCATCAAGAGATTTTCACTGAAGGGTCAGCTCTGGGCAGGTCCCACACACTTGCTACTCCCCCAGCTCCGCAATGAATGCATGAGAAGTCTCTGCAATGGAAAGTAGATAAAAAGCTGCATAAAGCTCTGCATAGTATTATAGATTTCAAGTTATCTACAAAGCATGGAAGCTAAACAACAACAATCTTATTCCAAGCAAGAAAGAATAGAACAAACAAAAAATCATTTCAAGGTCTAGCCTCATTTATTCATTCTGTATGCAAAACTATCTGTAGACCTAGTACCTCTAACTCCAGCTTTAGGGGTGCTTTGTGTTCAGCCTTCCAGAATATGAGAATGTGCAATGATTTATATGTAGATTCCATAGCAGTGAAAATCAGGACAAGATGCTGCTATTCAGATGTCTGACAGAACCAGTCCAACATAATTATAAATAGAATTAATAAGAGTAATCTACTTCTTCCCATTTATTCTGGGATTTTATTAGGGGAAAAATGGTAAGGAAGATAACAGGCATGCCGAGAGTCTCTGTGAGGCATTTCTACATGCCATTTACACTGCAGACTATTTTTAAAGGTTTTCTTTCAAAACTGCCTGTCTGAAATAACTTGTTCTCTTAAAAACAACTGTGTATAGTTAGGACCTAAAGGGGTAAAAAGCCAAAGCATAGATTATAGAGAAATGAACTATTAACTACAATGTAGTAATGAGGTTTCTCAGTGTTGCCTCTTTGTGCACATATGATGATCCCAGAAGAACAATCTGTATTTTCGAACACCACAAAAAGTGAATTTCCAGCAGGGCTACAAAAAGATTGGAAAAAATCACCTTGCAACACAGTTCACTTTATTTTTAAAAGCTTGCCAAGGTCACAAGCCCAAGGAAAGCTTAATTAAAGTCGATGGAAGATGCAGAAGTGAGGTGAAAAGAATAAGATGGCTAGAAAAATCATTTTTTTAAAACATATTAGATTATGTGAAGCCAGAGAGGCTTGACACCATCGATTTCAGAAATGGGTTAAAGATAAGGAACTGAGTATTGTAGGAATTACAATGAGGCAAAGCAGGCTGGGAACATCTGCTACACACATCCACTTTATAATTCCAAAAGATAAAATGAAGGCTAAGACTTTAAGGTACCTAACCCAACAGGCTTTCATTAGCAGCTTATTTAACTCCCTGGAATCAAACAAGAAAAAAAAACAACTTCAAAAACAAACAACAACAAAAACAAACAAACAAACAACAAAAAACCCACAGAAGTGTACACTAGACCATGAGAGAACTGTCATGTTATATTTTACATTTTACATTTTCAGTCTTTCTTATTGTTAACTGTTAGTGAAAGTAACAAAACGCTTTCCCTCCACAGATCATGCTATCTCAGTGTTTTATCCTGTCCCACCTCATAACTAAGTCCTGGAAAAGATGTAAGTAAAATTATTTCCTGTCTAAGACAACTAATAAAGCTTCCCAGTAAGGCAAGGCAGCTTTCTCAGGAAAGAATAGAAAACGAAGCAACCCACATGCGAACTAGCGTTTATTATGCATAAAAATACTAACAATACATAACACTTTCATGAAGCTTCTTCTCATCGTTGTACAATATTCCAAAAAACAAGCAAACAAGAAACAAAAAAACCCACAGATAATATGAAGTTATGTTTAAAGTTGTCTTTCTTTACAGCTGCATCTTAAACTGATTTAAGTGAATATCTCATTCATAAGGCCAGTGCCTAAAGGTGTACTCCCCTTCAACAGAGAGATTTTCATTACTTGGGTGAAGGTTATACATCCTATCCTTAAGTCACTCAGCCCCTCTCAGCACTCATCTGCTCACGCATTCTACAGCAGTTAACAGCAAAGCAGAGAGAGAGAAAAATGAAGAATGGAGATACCTCACATCCTGCCTGCCAGGTAGAGTTAGAAAGGCCCATCACAAACTCCAGAAATCAGTCCAAATGAAAGATTTTAAAGGTTTGTGCAAAAACATAGAAAGCGGGAGCCCAGGCATCGCTGAACTCAGTGGCTGGGAGCTGAGACATAGAGAGGCTGGCACCCCAGGAACTCCAGAAAAATTCCCAGGAAGTTTTTAGATGAAAGATGAATAGGACTATGCCTTTGGTCTTCTACACAGCACAATACTGATAGCTTGTTTTTGCAAAGCATTTAAAAATGCGGTTCAGTATTTCATAACACAGAGCTAGAGGTGTGGAAGATGCAGAGGAGCTATCTGATTCTAACATATTAACTGCTTTTTACCTCGAGGCAGTGTTGACTACAGGAATATTGGATTTGCAATCAGTTTTGCTAGCCCCTTTGTTGTTTTCCAGATGTGTATATTAAATATTATTTCAAAAAAGTAACACTTAGTTTGAATAGTGTAAATTTAGCTAAGAGTTATACAGACTTTAAACTGTTTCAGGTTGTTTAACATTAACATGCATTATCTAAAGTGTTTTAGATATATCAAAATCTATGACACCTTCTGTTACAATGCAGAATCCACAGTTCTATTACATTTGCCTTCAGGAGTCTGCAACATTTGCTGGATAGCCACATGAAATAAAACGTAACAGAAAAATTACATCCAGCTGAATGCAGTGGAGAACTTTCAGATGACCTGATTGTTCTCAGAAATATATGCCTGATTATCGGTATCAAAGAAGAGTTTAGTCAAATACTAATACTGCATTAGGTATAGAATTCAGCAAAATATCAGTATTGTAACTGGTCTAATACTATTAAATTTATGAAAAAGTATTTGCACGGTTAAATCAGGCACACTGTTTTATCATGTTCACCACCACCCAAGGTCTTCTCATTACTATTAAAAGCATTCATCCACCCCTAAGTAACAAGAGCTATACATTTCCTACTGCCATTTATTCCACATACAGGCAATGTGAAGCAAACAATTAAGAAAATGAATTGTTCACAAGCATACTTTTATTTTTATGAATCTGACTGCAGCCCATAATTATTTCAAGATCTTATGTCAGTAACATTTGGCCTATGACATGCTTGCAAATTGTGTTTAGAGAATTAATGTGGCTGTATGTAGTGGGTCACCTTGGGGTATTTTTCTGCTCTTCCTCTTCTCAGTGATACACTTCATTATATTTAAGTACATTCATGGAGGACAGAGAGTGAAGCAAAAGCAATTAAGGGAAGAGAGGTTAATGAATTAAAAAGTTACGGGGCAGGGGAGGAGGGGGTTCTCTTTTCAAAATGTTCCCAAAGTATATATTTCTGTGTCACTTTAAATATTTATGGACAGAAATTTTGGATTATTCTAAGTAAATCTAAATCCTTAAAGCTAACACATTTTCTTTTGTACATGGTTATGACACTTGGAGTCCAGTTTCCGTCAGAGCTTTCTGCTCCAACTTCTGAGAAGCTAAAAGAAAGCATCCATAGCCATTACAAGAATATCTTCTTACAGAACCTCTGGCAGAGTTCATTTCAGTTATGCTTTGCTTGGTTCTGAGCAGCACTGTTTCTCTTGATCTCTCTCTCTAAGTCACTGGCAAACAGATATCATCTACATGCAAATGAAAGGAAGCAGGAACAGCAGATAAATGTGTGGCAAATAGGGAGGAATTCCTTTAAACAGATTCTTCTAGACCTTGTATAAATACTCAAGGTCAAGGTTCAAATTGTAATCAACACCATGTCTCTCTCATCCCATCAAGATAGTTCTGAGTGGAAAGAAGCATATCAATGACTGACTGAAAGAAACAGAGATACTGTGGATTAAATACAATTGAGACAGATCAGAATCACCATAGAGAAGGATATCAAAGACTTCTTACAACATTATTGTTAAAAAAAATTCTGAGTTAGATGGAGTTTTCCATAATTATTCTAAAAGAAATACTACAGATATCGTTGCCTCATCACTGGAAATCTATATTTCCTACATGGAGTTTCAAATGAGAGGGTACATGGAAGTACATGATGGTGGTGGCTGGGAAAGAAAGGAACTGGGCTTCATGGAACTTTACTCTGTATTCTACCTAAGAAAGAGAGGGAGCAGCAGAAGACAGAAAAGAGCCTTCTGACAAATTGAATCAGAAGATCAAAACATCTTTTAATTCCATTTCATCCCAAATGGATTTGGTTTACTATGAAACAGATTTCAACATCCACTTCTCATAAACATTTGTACAAACAAAATTTTACTCACAGAAATACAAATATTTGAGAAGAGATGAACATGAAAAGAAGGAAAACGTGGACAGCTGTTTCACTTTCTGGATTATCCCAAATATTCATTAATTATCTTTGTTAATATTCCTCCAGCTTTAAGTTGAACTTGAAGCCTAACTGTTCACCTTTAGGGGAAAACAAAGATTCCTGTTCCAGGTGGGCTACAGTAAAGCCCTTAGTCTACTTCACAACAAAGAAGATTTACTGTTTAATTGGCTGAGTTCCGTAATCCCTTACTAGAGTCTGAATACTGCACCTTGATTAGAAAATATAACCTTTTAATGACACTGTAATTTAGCTTATAAATATTAAGTTGTCACAGTAGACAGACCACTTTGACTTACACTCCTCACACAACGCTATACAAAATCTCTCACGTCAGGCTCAGGCAGTTCTTGCAGTACTGTGTAATGTAAAGATTTGCCACTGGGCACTGCCCTTTTAACCATGACTCTTATCAGTGATGATTAAATGAGAGAGAAAAGCCACATTTACTTGGTCTTAGTTTTGATAGGGTAATGGATACAATATAATCTTCGTGAAAACCAGAGATGCAAAACAAGGTTTGATCCTGAAAGTCGTTTCAGTGCTGAAAACAGATGGTTTTTGGAGCAATGCCCAGTGAACTGCAACTTTCACAAAAACGAGTCTGTCCTGTTACATCTAAAAGTCTGGTTTGGCTGGTATACAGTAGTTATTAAACTATAAACTACAAAAGTCAGATTGACTTATTGAGACATTTTTCTGCTTGAATGATTGTCCAGCTTTCACTAGCTTCTGCTGAGCTGCAATGCTTCTAATCAGATCCATATGCCTATGGAGGTAACACGAAGCAACTGTTAGTCCCATAGATCCCAAGGTGCATGACAGAATTATTACTATTTATTTTTCCCCCCCTAGGAACTAAAAACATATAATGTTTAAACATGACAGGAATGTTCCTTTCTATCTAGAACTTACTTTTATGCTCTATGACCATGTGATCAGCTCCTCTCTCTGACACAAAGTTTCCTGCTTTGTTGTTCACACTGAATCATGGGGAAAAAGGCAGGGAATGAACAAAATTCTACTGAAAACCAGATATGCTTTCACAGAGGAAAGAGGTTACCATGAGGCAAGTTACTTTATGTGTGTGCGCACTCTGTACAGAATTCAGCCCACCCCAGGATGCTGTTTCATTGGTTCCCCCCAAATAGAATTTTATACTCTACAACATCCTAATCCTTTTCTGAAATGAAGGACTCATACACCAATCTCTTTCTCTAACCCTCTCCTTTTTCTCCAGAAAAAAAAATCTTGCAAGTCATACAGGAGACATACAACAGCCGAGGAAATGATAGAGGTTGCAAGTTGCATTGTAGAGTGCACTCAAAGTTCACATTTGACAAAAATTATTGGACTTCATCTTATCCTCTCTGCAAGACACAAAGATGTATTATTTGTTCTCTACCTCACAAAAATAATTGTTGCAGAGCCAAGTACTGCCCTTACATGGTAGTTAGCAGAGAATACTAGAAGTCATTTGATTTCATAGATATTGGAGATGCCACTTGATCTTCTCCGTCCTCACTTTCCTTCAGTATTAGATTGAAAATGAGAATGAAACTGAAAGAAAAAATTAGCCCTTTGGTCACATGTATGGACACGTGAATGGAATCTGCATCACCAGTGTGAACAGTTTATTTTAGCTCTGCTTTAAAAGCAGTCAAGGAAAGTAGCCCCACATTCCTAAGCCTGGTTCTTAGTTGTAATGAGCAAAAGAGAATAACACTGAAGGGACTTGTACATTTCAAATTGCAATATATCATGCTGTCAAAAACATTGTAATGTTACGTACCCTAATCTTTTCACTTGCCATAGCACAGTGAGTACGATTATTGTGATGCAGTAAAATGGGGAAAAAAAAATTAGGAGTAAATTAGTGTATCAGAGCTATAAAATCTACATTACAGGTTGTCCCACTTCCTATTAAAATAAAAGGATTATTATGGACGAATTAAATAAGGATGTGATTTTTTAATTATATATTAATAAGCTTATGTCTTATCTCTTGCAGCAGTGTAAATACTTTAGTACTCTCAGGACAGCATGCAATACTATCAGCAACAGAGGAAAAAAAATGAATCTAGATGAGACCTGTAATTTTAACAAACAAATCTGATGGAAAAAGCCATGAATACTGATTTTTAGCTTGCAACAGATAGGAAGGTCAGAAAAAACACTGGATAAAATTAAAAAGATGAAAATACATATGTGGAGAAAAACAACAACAAAAAACCTGTTGCCCATGCAGATATCTTTCTCAGTCAGTGTAAAATTATATTTTTTGCATCTTCTAAGTGCTGATTGTACCCATAACTAAAAATAATGAATAGTACATAATTTGAAAAACCTTACCTCTTTCCAGTTTCCTGGTGTTTGTGTCACTTTTCAGAACTACCAGGCTGAATTCATTTGCATCAACCTGATCACAGTGCCTTGAATGCCCTATGCAGTTTTTGAATATGCCATCGCCAACAACTCTGTCATACTAAAGATACAAACCTAAAGGAAAATGTTAAATAAAAGCAATAAAGAGTAAGGTCCTGTTTGGCCTCATCATTACTGTCAAGAGAAGGAAAGTAAGAAGAAAATATAAGAAAAACAGGTAGAGATGACATATTTGGAGCTTTCTCTAAAATGCATCTGTTGAGAAATAAGAGTTTTTGTCAATGATGGAACATGTACCTTTTAATTGGAGCACAGCATGTTTTTATCTGTAGGCTTTTCATTCTTTTGGAAGATAGGAGGGAGGGCATGGGTAGAGGGTGAAGTCCTAAGCACAGTTCACAGTTTATATGACTCCCGATGATTAGTGCAATATATAAAAGCATGAACACAATATTTAAAAAAGAAAACAAAAAATACAAAGGAATAACAGCAACCACCACCACCACAACCAAAATTATTTATGTAGAGGTAATTAAATAAATTATTTCTAAATTCATTTGTCTAAAGTTTAAACTTGAGATAAGTCTTGAATTTTTACTTTCATTCTGCTTTTGAAGGATTTTTGCAACAGCCATTTATTGATGACCAGTCCTCATGGCCATGCTCTCCTGAAGGTCTGGAACACATTAAGTAATTTCACTTAATATCTGGAAATATATTACTGTTTTAAGTGTTGGTTTGATTTGGAGTCTGGTTTTCAAATTTACATTTGAAAAATGAATAAAAGTTAAATAGTAAATATTTCTAAAAATTAAAACAACACAGTTCAAATAAATTTTACTTTAATAGACTGAATGCCTTGTTTTAAAAAGAAATATCACAGAAGCTGGCCTAATTGACTCAGTCCTTGCTTGGTTTATTCAGACTGGAAGACTAGGAAGTTCAGGGATTAAATTACAAGTGTAATGTTTGTATGTCTTTTAGTGATCTGTGCTTTGCTTAAATTATTATTGATTGGTTGTCTTCAGTCACATGAAGATCCAGAAACAGATGAATGATAACTGGCCATTTAAGTATTGGACATACTGGGGCATTATTCACATGGGTATAAAAGTAATGAATCATTGATCTTATACTTTTCCTTTTAGGAAGTTTAAAATGGCTTTTGTTAGCTCTGTTTGATACCCTCCTGTTAGAGAGTATATTTCCCAGTTAGACAAGGTGCCTGTCTCTGTGCAATTAGATCTCTGCCCAGGTTAGTGGAGGCTTTGTTGAATCCCTTTCAAGGCTGCCTTAAACATCACATTTGATCAATTTTATAAACACGAAGAGTTCTTGAAAAACAAATTCAGACTGAAGCAGCTAAGTATCTTTTGTAAATCCCTCTAACTTCAGCATTCAATTCCAACTAAGAAAGATCATATTTTTCCTGAAGAATTTTTCTCCTCTCTTTTTTGATTATTAGCTATAGAATGAAGTAAAGTACATGATGTCCCACAACAAGAATGCTAAGTGGTTTACAAGTCTTAGTAATTAATGAGTATTTTTATCACAGAAAATATAGACTAACTTCTTATATCTATCTGAACTTCAATATAAGCCTCTATAAGCTTTCAGGCTGCATAATTGGTGCAATAGAGCTGAAAATCAGATGGAGGCTATGATACAGCTCAAGTAATCCTGTATTTAGCTAAAATGGAACAGTGAAAGCTCTAATATCCAGAAATGTTGTTTCCATGAAGATTTAAAGCCAATCAGCTGTTACTTTCTTAAGTGTACTTTAAATATTTAAAGTAACACAACTGTACACATGGGCATCTTTTTATCTCTAGTAAATTAAGTAACTAGCACAATTATTTTTTTTGTTAGTACAAACAAGTGTATATTTTTCATAAAAGTTCACTCCAGAAATTACCTCCGTTTGCAACACCCTGGAAAGGAAGAAATTGCTTATACATTCCCTATGCAGTAGTTGTAAGAAATAAACTCTTCTGAAAATCCTAATGGGTTTATAAAGGATTTAAAGAACAGGAACACTGAAAAACTTTATGCAACAGCAACATTTAACCATTGATAAAGAATGCTCATTATACAGAGACCTGATGAAATCTGTCAGGTTGGGATTTACTATCCGACACTTTTACCTCAGATTAAAAATAAATAAATAAATAAAAACCAATCGGTACAATGAAAGTAAGACTTCAGTCTTCTTTTCTTTACACTGTCTGTTGCAGACAAGATTAAAACAGACTGATGAGTAGAATGACAAAAATATCAACCTACCTTATACAATTTATGTATGTCAACTATTGATAGACAATACACATAGCATAATGTATGTTCTTTATCATTGCAAATGAACCCAAAGTACAGATGTCTGTATTTCAGCCAGAACACTATTTTGCTTTTCCTTGATTTTTATTTTTTCTTGGCTTCTCATAAGTTTATAACAGATGAAGTGCAGTCTGTTACCCATGCATTTTGATAAGCATTATCTCTTTTTTTTTTTTTTTTTAAACTGTGTCAAGGAACCTAGCAGAGTTGAGCCCTGGGGCAACACAGAAAATCAGTCATTGAATGACATTAAACCTATAACAAGGAAGAAGGAATCCAAGTAATCATTGAACATCTTGTATCCTGGATCCACTTTCAACCTAGAGTCAGATCTTGGTCTGCTGGAATTCCATCTTCTGATTACAACAGAAAAATTTCATTAATATTTCTGCTATTGCCACAGACTTTTTGTGTTTGTCCTTGGGACAGTTACATTACCATGTTATCCTTCATTGCCTGCGTCTCTAAAATAAGAACACAGATTTTCTATCTCAGGAAAATTTATGCTTTTACTAATGATAGTCATACATTTTGACACTGTAGGACTGAAAATGATGTGGAACCACAGAATATTTTTATTTCTCTTTAACATAGTTAAACAATACTTACTACCTTCGTTTTCTTCATGGCTCCTGTTCTGGAAGTACAATCACTTCTTGTAACTGAGGGCTAGTAGGCAACTTTTAGGCAACGTTCTTCATTCAAATGGACAATAAACCCTCACAGCTAATAGGTCACAATGAGCCTTCTTTTCTTCTAACGGAAGTGCTCCCATGCTCCAAAAAAGCCTCCATTACCATTTACAAAGACCCTAATGTCTTGTATTCTTCTGATTCTGGCCTAGGCAAAACATCAAACTGAGGAGAACTTAGTTTCAAAATGTCAATTATGGTGAGAGATCTCAACTTTTTTCCATGAGCAGAATGGTCTTCCTTTGGTATCTGAATGTGCTTCCACCCATAACGAAACATGGATCTCAAAAACACAGCTATGCTCTTATATTCCTCTCTTCTGTGTCTTCTACTTCTTAATGTCTTCTTTAGAAGAATTCAGTTTTAAGGGTCCTTCAAGGACCATCCAACCACCTGACTACTTTAGGGTCAAAAGTTATCCACACGACTTGAGTACTGACAGGAATAAGGAATTAACCAACTTGCTAGGCAGACTGTTCCACTGTTTGAACACCTTCATGACAAACGTATTTCCTAAAGTCCAGTCTGAACTTATTTGGCACAGTTTTATGCTGTTCCTTCAAGTCCTGTTATCAGTGACCAGGAAGAAGAGATCAACTTCTCCCACTAAACTTGTCCTTCTCAGAAGTCATGGAGAGCAATGAATTTGCCTCTCAGCCTCCTCTTCTCCACACTAGGATAACTCAAGTGTTCTCAGCCTGGCCTCTCAGGACACACTGGGAGCTCGTGTTGAGACTCTGCTGAGCTACTTCATCCACTTGTCTCTGGGACTGTACCTTTGTTCCAAATTACTCCATCACAGGTTCAGAACCCAGTACATTCCTTTGGTGAATTTCATGTCACTGATGATTGCCCAGTGCTGCAATCGATCTAGGACCCTCTGCAAGACCTCTTTTCACCCCAGAGAAAAAAACAGTATCTTTCAGTTTAGTATCATCAAACTTGCTAAGGATACATTTCACTCCTGCATCCAGACCACTGATAAAAATGAACACAATTGTCCATAGAACTGAGATCAGCACTTGTGACTGGCCATCAGACAGATGTAGCACTATTCCTGGCAATCCTTTGAGCTTAACTCGTAAGTCCAGCAAAGCATGAAGATGTTTATCTCAGAAGTGGACAATTTGTCCAGAGGGTTCTATGAGGGATGGTGTCAAAAGCCTTACTAAAATCTGGAAAGATTATGTCCACCTCTTTTCCTTCATTTACCAAGTGGGTGATCATAGAATGATATCAAATTACTAAGACAGTACTTTCACTGGATAAAGTCATTTTGACTGTGCCTGCTAATGGTTTTGACCTTTAGCTGCTTTTCAATATCACCCAGGACAATCTTCTCCATAACTTCTGCAGGGAATGAGGTTAGATTAACAGGTGTAGCTTCCTGGATCTTCTTACATGCCGATTGGTATAATACTGGCTAGCTTCCAATCAGCACAAATCTCCACCACACTCCCACAGCCTTTGTTATGTAAATTGCTGAGAGGAGTCCAACCAGAACATCTGCTAATTCCATCAGGTCCCATGGATTTATAAATGTTGAGCGGCTAAATTTTTCCCTACAATTTCAGTGACCACAGATGGAAACTCACTTCTCTCAGTGGTCCTCCAACTCTAAGATCTGAGCAGCTTAAAATCTGTCATTATTCTTGAAAATTGAGTAAAAAAAAAATAAAAAAAAAGGCATTAAATGCCTCTGTCTTGTTGTTCTTAGGCTTATTTTACCTTTGTAAAGCACACTACAGAAGAATTGCTACATAATATACAAAGAAATAACAAGCAATGTTATGCTAAAACTAGTTTATCACATTTACATTTCATCAGTGGTACTAAATTTTTAGTATTCATTGGGGTATAACAAAATGCTTTTCCTTTTTGTGTTAAAATTTTACATTTGTCCATCATCAGTTTTGAATGGCTTTGTCTGACTGGTTTCTTCAAATTTCAGAAAATGTAGGTGTGGAGGAGTTAAGATGGAGATTTTCTGAATTTCTAATTATATTATTTGATTCACAAAGCCCATTTGACCATATAAAGCATTTCCTCTGGGAATTTCAGACCACTGTTCTTGAGAAGAAACTACTTTTAAGAAACAGGTTTGTGAGTTACAGGAAGTTTTAATGATGTTTCAGGAGCTACAGGTAACCAAGGGATTAGAGATTTGCTTAAAGGGAATACAGTATTTCCACAGAAAGTCTTCAATTTTAAATTAATAAATAAATAAATAAGAAGGATTTAACAGTCATTAACAAGAAGAGTGATAGGTCTGTCCTTTATCTCTTCAAATGATTCATCAGAATTTTCATTTTTTTGTTAGTTACCTCTATTTAGATTTGTAGTTCTTTATATCCTTTGAATTTATGTATTTGAATATTCTCCTTTCTGTTCTCATCTCTTTTTTCAGACCTCTTATTGAAACTGTCTTCTCTGTATCACATAATTTATTTTTCCATTTCATTCTCAGTATTTTCATTTTGTATGCTCTTTATTTTAAATGTTTTTAGAACAGATTGTCCTGCAGTTTGAACATTAGAATTACTTTTTTATTATTTTTTTAAATCAATCTGTAGGAGGAGGAAGCAAGAGAATCTTTAGCACTGTCATATTGATATTGACCATATATGATACTGCTGTCTGGTTACATACTTGTGGAGCTAATGGTTTTTAACATGTCCCACTCTCTTATGTGGAATGCTGGCCCATTAGTCACAACTGATAGCATACAGAAAGAGTATTTATTCCATCCAAAGTTGTTGTGGAATAAATGATCTTTTAAAGCATTTTTCTTAAGTCTATTTTATGGACTTGAGCTCACAGTTTAAATTTAAAGTTCATAAGCCTTAATAATACAGAAACCTGCAGCAGGTTATCCATTTCTTAATGCTATGCTACATTTTGGAAATTGTGCCACCTGCCCACAAGATAATGTATACCTGCAGTTTTGAAGCAGAATGCTTGCAGATTTGTGTCACCAAAGACATGTTTCTCACATCAGGGTGGATCTATGGAGAAGAAAAATACAGGGAAAAAAAATGTAAAAGATTTGCAATCAGGAAATAGTTATGGAATTACAGGTGCTATTGAAACCATAGTAGTGGTATCTGGCGAGCGTATGGTCTGAAGAGATGCCAGAATGTGAATCTGATTAGATCTGTGCTTGAAACTGGCCTTAGAGGCACAAAAAGAGCTATGCTCAAGGGAAATCAACAAATTTGTCTTCCAGCTTAGTGCATTCATTCTCCTACGATCTTATAAACTTCCTCTGTCATACTGCAGGGTAATGAGGACACAAGTTGCAACTAACTTTAACATTAGTATATCCATGATATAAAACCTGGCCTGCAGGAATGGCAGTCCAGGTGGGTGTTAAAAAAAGCTGCCACTGTTTATTACCACATGTGCTGTTCTGTGGCAGGAAAAGCAAAGAACTGCTATGCTACATGCCCCTAAGGAGCCAGCAGTCCTATACTTAGCCAAAGTGACACAGAAATCAGTAGGGGGCTAGTGTACACTGCCCAGAAAAAAGGCAACTTAATTTTCTTTGGGGAGGCTGTACCTTTGTGAAATCATGCAATCACTGAGCTTGCAAAAGACGTTCAAGATCATCAAGTCAACCATCAAACTGACCAAGTCCCTCTCGAAACCATACTCCTTACTGCCATGTCCAAACATCTCTTAACTTCCTCCAGGGATTTGGATACTGTCTTTTCCCTGGGCAGTCCCTTCCAATGCTTCATCATCCTCTCCATGAAGAAATTATTCCTGATTTCCAATCTAATCATCCCCTTATACAACTTGAGAAGGTTTCTCACCTGAGAATAGAGACCAACATGCTCCTCACTGTAACTTTCTTTCAGGTTGTTGTAGAAAGTGATGAGGTTTCCCCTCAGATTCCTCTTTTCCATACTAACAAGTCTGCGTGTCCTCAGCCTCTCCTCATAAGTCTCATTTACTAGTCACTTCACCAACTTCATTGCTCTTTTTTGCACATGCTTGAGTAACTCAGTATCCTTGTTCATTGAGATGTTCTTATTTTGGCTGTTTTGCCCAAGAATGGCACTTCTGAATTGCCTGAACCAGACAAACTGACTTCTGTGATATCAGTGTTTCAGGCGAGGGAGAACCAGTCTTTGATCGGGGGGAGGATGGAATCAGGAGCAATCATCACCTGGAAGACAGAGGGCAGCGGCTTTCCTCCCCACAGTGAGAGCTGTGAGGAAGCCCTGCATGCTGCTGGGCAGCAGGTCTGGTTACCACACACAGACAGGTAGGGAAAAAGTATGTAAAAAATAGAGTAAACAACCAGTATTTATTTGTGTAATTAAAGGAGGCTAAAATGCAAGAGAAATATCTAATCTCCACAAGAAATCCCATAACCAATTTCCAACATGATTAAACTCTCATTGTTGTGAAATGAAACAATCTAATCAACCTTCTGTGTTCTAATTATGTCTACCTGATCTTGAAATATTTCTGAGCTTGTTTATATCCCCAGGCCCTTTTATCTTGACGTATTGTAAAATCATTTCTAAAATGAATGGAGTAGCGCGTTTTTCTTTTTGTGGCAGGTACCGCATGGTGAACGCAGGGAAGTTCAGAGCCTGCTGCTATGAGATGATTGAAAATCTCAAGCAAGGGGGGGAGCATTGGAGAGAGAAAAGGAAGAGCTCAAGGGGAAGAAATGTGTTTAGCACTGGTACAGAAGAACAAAACACTGTATACAGATGAGGGTACAGCAGACAGTTAGGATGAGTAGGAGCTGTGCAGTGCAGAATGAGAAAGGAGAACAGAAAGATGAAGGCAGTGCAGTCAGACACACCTATACATAGATATGATAGAGAATTCAAGGTTCTTTTCAAATTACCATCAATTAAGTTTCAGAAAGTCTCATTTCTATCTCTTCCTCATATTCTGATATTTTATTCCTTTGAGCACTTCCCCAAATCTGGTTTTTGCTCTCATAACCATAAGAGTTCAAGAACTAAAGGATGGTTGTTAGAGGGGGAAATGAATGAGAGGTGACATATGAAAACAGTAAAATTGTTAATACCGTAAAACATACATTACATTAATTCTAAAAGGTAGTGCAGGACAGGAACTCCAGAGAGTAGGAAGAGAAAAATCATGTCTTCTTATTTCACCACGTAGCAAAGTTCGTTACAAGGTTTTGCTCCTGATACAGGCTCCTGGAGGCCACTGTAACGTACAAAATTGACAGAGTTGCTATGGCAGTAGCAAAGGAGAACACTCCTTAAGTTAGAAAGATCAGAAGTGGGAGCCCTAATAGTTTAACCAGTAAATTAATCACACAAATGATAAGAGGGAAAAAGAAATGCAAACTTTCAAGTTGCTGTGTTTTTGTTTTCATTTTAAATTCTTGTCAAAATTAAACCTCTTAAAAAAAACATTTCCCCATGATACATATACATTTTAATTCCAAGGTGATGATTTAGATTTTTGTTTCCTCCTGGAGTTCTGAAAATCAAGCAGATGGGCAGAGTCCCAATTAGAAAAGCTCCCAACAGAACACTGCACATCAATGTCCATTATTACTAGAGAAATAGGGGCTTATCTCAGGTAAGAAAACAGTTTGTTACTTTTAATCAACGCGATAACAGCAAGACCATTTGTACAGAGTAAAGGGCAGCGAAGATACTATTCCACTAATGAATAAGAAACATTCTGCCCTTCTTGTGAAGGCAGACACTCCTATATTTTCAAAACAGCCATAAACATTTCAGTGGTGCTTTGTGAAAGACCCCTGACTTCTTGTTTCTCTGGGTACTCAGAAGCAGATGCTGTAGGAGTTATTTCAGTTCACGTTTGTGGAATAAAATTCACTGCATTAAATGTTTCTAGCTTTAGAGCCTCAAGATTTAACATCTTTAACATCACTAGTCATTGTGAATGATATCAAGACTTCATTATTAAGATCAATACCTAGTAGAGTGGTCTGCCCTCAAGGAGAAGTTGCAGAGTTCTGAAATTTTGGCAGGCTTCCTCTGAAACACATCTAGTTGCCTCCCAGTGCAAACAGGTATTCAAAGAAGCAGTGCCAGCTGGAACACTGAAAAGACAACAGTTATAATTTTGATAGTGACCACTGTATCAGAACTAAGGAGAAAAAAAAAAAAAGGAGAAAAAGAAAACCAACACTAGTTCTCTCTCTTGAGCTGTCACAGGAAGGCCTTGTGCAAGCAGTTTCAGAGGTAAAGCAGAGGAAGGACCGGGTTCAGACCTTCATGTTTACTTCACCCAAATCAGAACAATGTATAAGACTACAGCAACTTTCTGCATAAACTAATCATCTGTATTCTGAATGAACTGAGTTTGGAATGCTCTGTGTGACACATAAGATCCACAAGAGATTTTCCCAATAAATGAAATACCCAGGGTACATGATCCAAGGGGAAGAGCAGGAAGGGACTCAAGAGAACACATCCGTATGAGTGAATGCCAGTAGGGCTTGAACAAAGGTGTTCTCACGAACAGTTGAAAGAAATAAAATGTGTACAACATCAATAATGGAACAAAAAGAAATTATTTGGGTTAAAAAAACAAACTGCAGTTCTGGAACAAGGTTAACAATTTCCAAAAGTGCTTACGTGACCTACATATTTTTCATTAAATACACTGCTGTCGATAATAAAGTGCAGAGAAAATCAGAATACCTTTGTACTCTGGTAGGTCTGATCACAGGTAGAACTCTAATTGTGACTACACAGAGCTCAACATCTAGTCTTCTTTACTCCCCCACATCTTCTCCTCTGACTGCAATGTACGTATTACTTGAAGTGCCTAAATCTCGTTTATTTCTGTCCTCCATCTTTAAGAAGCATACTGAGTTTACAAGGCTTTGCAGTTTCTGGAAACAGAGAGACAGAAGAAACAGGCCGATTATAAACTACCAATTATGCAAAACGTTGGTGTGGTAGCTGATGATTTATATGTTGCTTCATCTTTTATAGGTCACCTTATAAGTTAACATTTAAATTATTTGAGAAATTCTGACTCTTAAATTGACTGTTTTAATAACATCATTGCCGCTGACTCCCTTGAGTGTTTCTGCTCTTACTTTCCTGATTTTAATTATTAATTCACCACTGCATGTTGCCTTTCTCTGAAGCAACAGAAAGGTTAATATTCATAACTGATATTCTAGGTTATTTTTAAAGGTAGGTGAGGAACAGTGGAGGGGAAGGTGGGGAGAGGGAATCAATTTTTAATTACTGGTTAATATCACTATCTAGGTTATGGAGCTGATTGCAGCTCTGCCTCTTCCCGGCTCCTTACGTGCACATAAGAAGTATAATTCCCCCAGAGGCTTAATATAGCTCTATGCCACCTGCGCATCACCTCTGCTCCAGCTGCTCTATGGACCTGTGACCAGCAGCTTTTCTAAGACCAGTCTGCTGGAGTGATAAATGAAGCAAAACATCACAGAATGATTTCATAAAGTAAGCTTATACACACATGCAATCTCATCTTAAGTTTCATTACGACATAAAGAAGGCTGACTGGCTTATTTCTCAATTTGGAAGGACTGAATCCAACTTCCACTTCCAGAAAGCCACATTGTTCCTGGAGACCCAATCATTTTTCTGATTTATTCCTTAGTGTCTCTCAAAATAATTTTTTTTTACCCTGAGGCAAATCTAGACTTAACCGCAACAAAGCAAACAATTTCTTCCTCATGTCTATTTGTCCAATTGTCCAAAAAATGCTAAGGTTGAGGGGATGGTTTTTGTGGTTTGTTTGTTTGTTGTTGTGGGTTTTTTTTCTTCTACAAAGCCAAAGTGAGAAAATCGTCCTTTATCTCAGCTAAGACTTCCAGCACAGTCTCTACATTATGTCAAAATGTAATATTTAGTCCTTTTTCAATATGGAGTGTACTCTCTTAAAGCTACAGTGAAGTCAGAAAGTGACAAATAAATGGAAAAATGGAGGAAAAAAAATCCCTCTTGTAATTGTCCATTCAGGATTTTCCTTAAAAAAAAAATAGGAAAAAAAAGAAAAAAAAAAGAAAAACAGCACTTCACATAATTAGCCTCATTTAGAACTGAATCAAAGTTCCATGTTGCTGGTGTCAAACCTCTGCACAACATTTGTGTTGAAATGAGGATGTTCCCGTCGGAACTTCTTGCTTCTGGTTACTCTAAAAAAAAAATAACAATGCCGTTGGAAAAACTCTGTGCCTTCATCTGTTTTACAGTTACACAAAATTCAGATGTGCACACTTTCATGTCATTTTAAATCCTCAGCCCACACAAAACAGAAGCTGTCGCTTTTACTTCTCATTCTCAGTGCTCTCAGAGATTCATCAGTAAGAGCTAAGGAGATAGTCAAGCTTTGCCTTGGAAACTGAGATTGAAAAGTTGCACCCTAAAAGATGCCCCAACAAAAAAATGTTTAAGAGTTGCAATTACAATACGCACATTTATTTTTCCTGAGCACACCCAAATATTCAGGAACAATCTTTCTAACATAAAGCACTGGATCACTCAATTATTACTCAATTCAAATTCAAAATCTAATGTTAACAGTACACTCCTGCAATATCCCAGTCAGGCAGAATGCATTCTAAAGCTCTCCGGCTTTAATGTAATATAACTATAGTTTCATCACATAAATTCAGCATCAGTGGCCGCCTTGACATAAACTCCATATGCTTAATGAGGAAAAGTACATCTAAGGTTTACAGCTTCTTTCCATTGGAGGTTAAAAAAAATATAAAAATTCTGTGAGAAGGTCTATTATTATCTCAGAAAACTGTTAGAAAATGCCTTTCTGCCAAATGAACTTCATGAGAACCCCTTCCTGCTACTCCATTTTATTTTACTGTAGTTTTGAGAAGTTTCCTTGCTTTCAGAATTATCTTTTAAGATACTGGCAGCCCCTAGGAACACAAATCATTACTGTGCATTCATTCTTCTTGTTTAGATAGTTTTAATCCAGTATATTCACAACAGGACATTTACCTATGGCTTTAGACTCATTTATTTTTCTTTACTGCAAAAATGATGCTGGTATTTGCTACACACCTGCATTCAAAAAGTACTTTTTTATGTTCTACATCAAAAAGATGAAGTGAATAAAAGCTGAAAGTCTTGCAATATATATAGAAGATAACAATTCTGAACTATAAACTACAAGTTCATCTTGAATTGCTTTTTCAGAGCAGAAAAATGATGAATCTAATCTCAGATTACTCCTTGCCACCAGTCAAAGCATACACATGCTCACAGTTTCATGCAGAAATGTAAGTTTTAACCAGAATCACGTACAGTTGAGTCAAAAGATGGAGTGATGCTCCTGTGGCATTTCTCTGAAGACCCTGAACTGCTATTTTTGCTCTGTGAAAGACCTCTAGATGGCATGCTTTAGTAAACTTTAGTGGTCACAGACACTGGCCTCAGTAAATTGTTTACAGTGTTCTCACCAATGTTTTTGAATTAATCTACTGTAATGACTGTCAGTTTAATGAGTTATTAAAACATATTCATGGTTTTGTAGAGCAAAGTGTAGAGAAAATAGAATAAATAACATTTCAGTTATTATAGAATAAAATGTATTTCCCTGTCTGAACTGCATTGCAGACTCGAGGTGTAATAAAAGCAACAATATTTTCAGACAATAAAATATTTTCCAGAACAGGACTTGGGCTTGCAGAAGTTGTTGTAATCAATTTTCCCCTTGAATTAATTTTTTTTAGAACTGTAGTAAATTTGAATGGCTTATCTGGTAGAGATTTGAATGGTTTTAAGCAAAATGGCAACTAACTTCTAGGATCCCTGCACCTTATTACACCAGAATGTTGCATTAATTTCTAGTAGATTCCCAAGGATAGGTATTGTTAGAACAGAAGATACACGATTCTATGATTTCTGTATAATACAAGCTGTCTTACTGCTAGATGGAGCCCATTAACTTGCGCTTAGCTATAACTTACCTTTCAGTGCTATGTACTTTGCAAAATCAAATCCTAGCATTAAGGCTGCATGTCCAGACAAAGACAGGTCAATGTGATGCTGACTGTCACAGTCATCAGAAAACTGACATTCCAAGTTCATACATGTATACATGAACAAAGATATTTTTGTCCTAATTCAGCATGAGAACTGAACACCGTATGATTACTACATGGTTCTTCTCCCTTTTATCCAAGATTATGGCTGAGGCATTCTGAGTCAAAGAAAACCAATGCTAGCTCAAAAACTCTTGGCACATGATCTGGGATATGGAGTCAGCTTATGCCCATCCAGATCACTTACTGAATGTTCTGGGCAGGTTCCTGTAGGCCTGTATTGCTTTCAAGCCCTCAGTATTGCAGGTGGACTGAAAAAACTGCGCACAGTTTCATCTTGACCGTTTCCAGACCTTGAACACTCAACTTGCCTTTTTCTTCAGGTCTGCAACTCTATACCCTTTGTTTCGGAATATACTTGTGAGATTGGTAGATTTGAAAACCAGACCCAAAAGACTGAATCAGTAGTTAATTGTGTTTGATCCAGTATGTACATAGGTATCACCTTTTTATAACCACCTGAAATTACAGAGAGAACATACACAGCTTAAATATTCCAGTGGGTGGATGACACCACAATACCTTATTCAGAGTACCATTGGAGAAGGGAGAACAAATGCTATTCAAAACAAGAACAAGTCAAAAGTACCCTGGGGTTATTGTAAACTCCAGCAGATTTTTGCAGGTGTTCTAGTCTTCAACAGCACAGTGAGGCTTTTTCATTCATGTTTTGCCTGCTTCCTGGAAAACCGTGCTGATGTGAATATCCAAGCTAAAGAAAACAAAGCCCAATGTAAATTTCAAAAAAAGAACTGGCTTTATATCCCATGGATTATTATATAGCTGTGTTCACAAGCTGTGCCCAGGCATCTCAGGCATGTTGAACTATTCAAGCATAAACAGAGCCAAGATTATTTATAGTTCTTTTGTGTCATACTAGATGAGGCTGTTTTGCAATCGGATAAATAATAGGGACCAAGGTGACACATACTATAGTATTGGTAGAGGGGGAGGGGAGGAAATCATGAAACTGAAGTGCTTGAAAGTCTACAAACTATAGCAAGAGCAACCAATGTCATGAGAAAGTCATTTCTCTTTCACAACACGTGGTTTCGGGTTCCTTTTAATCATTTTGTCTGCTTGTGTACTCTGTTTTATGATGGTTTAATTGTAGCTGTACTTCAAATGTAGTATGCTGATGGGGGACAGCAGGGGAGCATTAGGCATAAAATTTAACTGCAAAGCTCAATGCAATCCTAATTATGGTGCTGCTATGACACCTCCATAATTACTCTTTCTTATCCACTGGCTCTACTAAAATAATTCACAAGACAAAAAGCAAGCTGAGAATGCCAGCATTGTCAGTGCAATTCAAATCTAGACAGGACTAAAGCATGGTGATGGCTGGCTTTTTGACACACACATCCCTCCACAGAATTTACAAAAGACTTATTTTAAGCAGTCAGTTTCCATATAATCCAAAGGACATCTAAACCAGCTGGAAGGAAACATGAACAAGAAGTGCCTAAAATTTCATGTTTCTCAGGCTATTCTATGCAATTCAAGTTAGTTTTTCTGCAATCAGGATCTACGGTCCTGCAGGAAGAAAAGTGTAAGCTACCTGCGTGTTCTCCTTCTGAGAACACGCAGGTAGCTTACACTTTTCCTCTTAAGAACAGCAAGAAATAGACGTGGCACTTGTGTCATTATTTTTCTTTCCTTTCTTATAGCAACCTAGAAGCAGAGCATTTTGTTCACGCACAAAATGAATAAGTATGACCATGACTTACTCCCTCTCTAGATCAGGAGCACAGTGACAGGGCTGGCATTCTCAGCTTGCTACTTGTCTTGTGAAACACTCAGTAGAGACAGCACATGTGGATGATTAATGACAAAAGTGTCATAGCAGCACAGTAATTAGGATTGCCCTGGGCTTTGAACTTGATTTGGGAAGCATAAATCAATCTTCAGTCCTCCTTTTGCCTTATTGCAGGACTATGGAGGCAAATTTCTTGCAGACTCTTCTTTTTGGACCCATTAATTCACCATTTTTCAGGACTGACCAATCTAGCCCCTCACTTTTCAGTTCAAATCCTTTCACGAGAAAGGACAAATAAGGGTTTGCATTATTGGGCAGAGGATCAATTCAAGCTCTAACCTTCACACTATAATGCAACGGATACCAGGTCTGGAGAACCCTCTTAGTATTTCTTTCCCCTTTTCCTCTAGCCCCAGTTATCATACAAAGGAATCTAACCAAGCCTAGACCATTAAATACTTTTACCAAAAAAGCAGTAAATTTAGTCACACTCTATGACAAAAAAAACTGCAGCTACCTTGTATGGTCCACTACAAAAACCACAGGTACACATCCACAGGCCTTTCAGTACTAAGACTGTCTTTTTGTGCTTGTCACTCTTGTATTGGGTTCTATCTTGCATGTCTTTGAGATGTAAACTGTAAGACACAAAGTGTGATCAGAGATGGAGAATATGACTCCAGTGTGACTCCAAATAACCTGTAACACACTCTGATGTACACAAAATGGTAGCAATCACATTATCATGGTAAGATTAAACAACTTTTGCTTTTGAGTCTACTTAAAAGGGTGAGAAGAACTGCCAAAATTATCATTGCTGTACTTCTGTCTTTCTGTCCTGCTAATTTGAGAGCAGCTTAGGTAAGATACAAAACCGTACAGTGAACTGTGAAGGAAGGGAGAGTTACATTTGGGAACAATATCAACAGGGATACAGATTTCCTCCAAATCACACAAAAATCATAGAGCTTGGTTTGAAATAATAAATTTTGAAAATATATTGAATACAGTGAAAATGTTTAAAATTTTTTCTTCTTTAGGAACAAAGAATACAGATTAAAAAGCAAAACAAAACAAAACAAAAAAAAACCTTAAATAAAGATCCCTAAGCACTAACACGTAACTACAAAACTGGAATGAGACACCACATACTGCGAGAATTTCAAATAATTGAGTCTACAACAATGTCCCTGCTCAGATAATGCATTTCCAGTCCATGGGGTTGGGTGATAGATACTGACAGTAAAGGTTAGATCAACTTTCCAATCTGATTAGGAGGGTGCTTAAAGGATTACTGTTGAGGGACTTAATAATACTGAAAGTACTTGATTCTCTTCGCTACTACTAGCTTATTATGAGGGGCTTCTTTCCTCTGCCTACACAACAGCAAAATATCTTATCAAAACTAAAATCAGGGGTGTTAATTTCACTTCCAGATACCTTCATGGCTCACTTCTGAAAACTGAGACCCATTTTACTTAGTCAAATCCATGAATCAAACTGGATGCACAATGCGCAACTGCCGATCAACATGTTGGAACCATAGGCTAACTAACACGTTAGAAAAGAGTTGTTGACTCTAAATGTGGTTACACTGGAACAGATGCACAGACTGATGAAGTAAACTAAACATTTCTGGGAATTTTTTTTTTGCTTAAAAACATCTACACCCATACATTTACTCTATATACACATGTATATATATTTACACAGAAATGTACATACACACATACATCTATATATGAACCCTTAGTGTTGACTGAAGTTGTATTGGGCTTTTGTGGCAAGGTTTTTGTAGCTGGGGAGCTGCAGGGGTGATCTCTGTTGGCAGAGACCATGGTTTTTTTGTGTTAGAGGAGCACAGCTTCAGCTGCTCCAAAAGGGTCTCACTGCTGACAGAGCCTGTATAGAGGAACCCAAGGTAGGGCAGGAGGTCCTTATCTCAATTCAAGAGCCCTTTTTCATTGTGTTTTCTCCTTCCTGTTCTTATGAGGAGTTGGAGTGAGTGAGCAGTGTGGTAGAACTGAGCTAGCTGCTGGTGTGAAACAGCAGAAGTGTTTTCCAAACATAAGCAAAAATGCAAAGTGTTTGTTGTTGTTGTTGTAGTTGTTGGTTTTTTTGTTTTTTTTTTGTATTTTTGCTTTTGACACATATTGACAAAGTGAGGCACAGGCAGTTTCAGTGCTTTCCTTCCTTGAAGTCAGACTAAGAGTCATCTGATTGTTTACAGACACCTATAACACTGTCAACTATATTTTTATTATAGTCAGCACTGCGATTTAGATTTATCCAGAATATGATTGCTCTCAGCTGAAGGAAGAGGTCTAGATTAAGAGCCTGTTAAGAAAAATATTCTTCAAGCCCACTTGCAGATTCATTGCACAACATGAAAAAAATAGCAGTAAGTTTGCATTAAATAACAAGAAAACAAGTGAAAATCAAATGTGCTCAAAACTTCAAACCTATGAAATTCAAATCTCATTTGCTTTTTCTTAAGATCTAAAAATTGAGTACTAAGTCATCCATTAAGTGACATCTTGACAGCCCTCTGGATTTAAAACATATGGAGAAATCCAAAAGTTGACTGACTAAATTTTATTTACTCTCAGAAATGTCACTTCTGATCTGAAGCCAACCATGGAATACATTAAAGTAAAAGAGATCTGGTTGAGGAAGCTGTGGACAATTGAGGTGAGAATGGTTAATGGAACACAGACTTGAATATGTTTATTCCGCATCAGTACAAAATAAAATAAAACATAACAAATAAAGCTTTTATAAAAGCACAGAATGGAAAAAATCCTAAAGAGACATATTGTTCGTTTCTTTGGGTTTTTTTTTTTTTGTTTTTTTTTTTTTTAATCTCTGAGAATATGTAAAATGCCCACTTAGTGACTCTTACCTCTTGCAAGCATAGCAGAGCAGGACTGGATGACTGAACATACCTGTAGCAAACAGGATCACAAGGAAGATGTTACAGATTCATACAGACACCTTCAGGAAGAGATGATGCAGAAATATAACATTAAATAAGAAGAGTCACATGAAGTCCATGGTTTGTTAAGGGTGTTTTACTACATTAATAGTTTAATCAGATAAAAAATTCACAGAATAAAATCCTTAAAACTCAATAGTCTTAGCAATGTAGAACAGACTTCAGCATCTAAATCTCCATATGTCATTTCTGTAGTGGAGAAAGGTTTCATGTCTAATGTAAAAATATTTATGTATACTTGGGGGGGAAAGTAACAATTATTTTGGTGACCTCTGCTATTCATCTAAAAGGAAAAATTAGATGCACAGTAAACATACAATTTTTGTCTCTACTGTAGGAATAAATAATTCTACTTGCCCTTTAACAATACACTGTGACTCTTCTGCCATCAGCTTATGCAAACAGCTGAGGGAATTCTGTTAATTAACTACAAGTTATGAACTGCACAATTCAGCTGTCAGCTTGCTTCTTCTTTAAAACAAGCAAACAAAAAATACATTAGAACATTCTAATACTCCTGTTGGCTTTATCTTGTATTTCCGAAGGAAGACTGAGGTATTTAAGATCCAGAATAAATACTGATAGTACTAGCTTGTAAAAACTAATGGTTGATACAGGCCCCGTGATGCTGGAAACGAATGCCAAAATACTCTAGCAAACTAGGCCATTAGATTTCCTATACACTATGCTGCCAATAAGGCAAATGCAATGATTTTATTTATATAAATAACTGTGGCTGTTCAGAGATAATGGAAGCTTAAGCTACTCAGTGTGCAGTAGGCCACTTGAAGAAGCAAAACAAAAATAAATCACACTGTAGAAGGATGGAAGAGCTGTGCAGTCACATGGTTACATTTACAAAGAAAGGGACTGCAATTTCTGGCTACTAGAGCAAGCACAAGGATGAACAGATAACTACATGGATAAACAAATGTTCTTATATAATTAGGATGCAGGCAACTAGCTCACAGAATAGATCTGCACAACCTTGAATGTAACAGGTTTTCTATTTTTGTTATTTTTTACTTTGCTTTCAATGGCTGCATGTACTAGATAAACTCACACTACTCACAGGCAGTGACTAGAACAAACGAGCTGGTTCAAAGGGCCATTGTGAGGATCTCTGTTACATACAGGGTAGTACCATTTTTCCTTTGTATGCTGAATTTCATCTCTAATCCAAAGCAATTATTCTGAGGTGCCAGACTTACATGCAGCATGACAGCCAGCAACAGCAAATAACTGCAGTGCCTGCTTCCTCCAGACTCTAAATACTGCTGGACAGAAAGCTCACACTGTACTGCATTCTGCCTGTGGTCCACCATTCCAGCAGCAGTCGTAACCTTGGACTCTGCCCCTCAAAGAACCACAGTGATTCTGTAATAAAGAGGGCAGTAAGGAGACAAAAGTAATGCACATTAATTCAGTACAGAATGTAACAATAACACAAGGGAGTTTATATCCATGGTTCTGGGCAGTTCTCAATGCTTAATTTTTGCTTGCCATCACATCAAAGTTGTAAAAGGTGATTATCAAGCAGCCCATGAAACACTGCAGTTTGCAGCACAGAGTAGATGTCAGCAGTGATTCTCACCGCAGTTATCCATGCTCCACTGCTGTTTGTCAGAGGGCCATAGGGTATGTCACACTTTAAAGCAGACAAAATACTAAGAAAATTGTGAATGAATTGTACATTTTTTTTACAATTTGGCTTGGAAAGAAAGCCCAAATTAAGGATTATCAGTACTCTCATAACATAAGGCATAGAAGGACAATAGTGAGTCATGAAATAAATGATGACCTGTTCGTTACTGCCAGTGAACTACTATCTCACAGGAAGACACTATCACATAAGTAAAGTGTTTTTGACCAACATCAAATATACAAGGACACCTTGGATTAACCAAACCTCAGAGATTTCTTCCACGGAAATATAATCAAGACAGGACTATCCATCTCGAGGCTGTGTGGAGATGAGCACAAGGACAGGTTGCAGCTGTTCCTTATTGGAAGAGTCAGCAGCATCCAGGTAGCTGTCTGCAGAGCTCAACCTGGACATCTCTCTTTAAGGGAAAGAAAAAGTTTTCCCTATTAATGCACAGCCTTGGAGCCTGAGTCACAACTGGCCAAAAATTAGGACAGCAGCACCAGGTATGCTGCAGTTATCTCAGCAAAAGTGCCCTTCCCAAATCTTGAACACTTTTGAACTAGCAGAGGTCATGACCAGTCATGCTACCATGCTAGTTAAAGCAATGAGAAACAGTTGGGCTCATATGTGCCTAACATGGGAGGGAAAGAGAGGTACCAGAAGTCAGCAACAGTGATCAAAGCACAGCTGCCTATTTGTTCAATAAAAGTTCTTGAGTTTTGGTCATTTATTTGCAGCATTGCCATCAGCTGTGACCTATGAATGGTCACTTCTTTACTTCACACCTTTATCTTCCCACATGTGAAGCATCTTGAGAGCTGCTGCTCATCTCCAACTGCTATCTAAATATCTACATATCATTATTGTAACCTGCATTCTTTTGTAATTAAAATTGCGATTAATGAAAATTTGATTTAAAACTGTGTTTTAAGTCCAGGACACATTTCAATGGAAGCATAGCTTTTATTTACAAAGAAACACTTGAGTACTTTTCTGTTAATCATACAAGACATAACTGCTCCCCATTAATGTCTCAGTGATGTAGAATTTACTTTCTACCATTTTGCTTTTAATTATTGCTAGACTTTCATGCAATAAACTGAGGCAACATATTGATGGGACAAGCCCTTTAAATGATGAGACATAAGAATTATTAATTATGACTTGTAACTTTTTGTAGAGAGCTTAAAAATCCCCAGCAGAACTTAGTTGCTGTAAATACTGGCTGACTTCAAAAGCTGAACAAAGGCCAGTATTACGCAACAGACAATTAATTACACATATACACAGATACCATTGTTAATGAATTTGCCTATTTATAAAGTAACTCTCAGATTGAAATACCGACTCACGTGTTAGCATCCATTTATTTTTTCAGGGATGAATATACTAGCATGTACAAGCCATCTAATTATGTTGCAAATTATTTTCTCCGATAGGACGTTGTGAATTTTGTATGTAGAGTTCACTTTCACTAACTGTGCTTAGATACGTGGCAAAACTTTAAATCCTCCATAAAGGCAAATATCTTTTTCTCTGTTTTCTGCAGAAAGTGACAAATTCTACTGTTAGTTTGAACAGGATTGTAAAATAGCATGCTTGTCACGAGTAAATCAACAGAGCACCTTTCTTAAAACATGCTATGAAAATGCTTAGCAAACCCCTGTCATAATTTCAAGTGCTCTTGGGAACAAGTAATTCATTTTCCAAAGGAATGATTCTACAGGTAAAGAAGTCTTTCACCAGTTTTGTGAAAGATTTTAATTACCTTCCCTTAATCAATTTTTGTACATACACATTGCAAAGCAATTTATGAGGTTTACGGAGTCGATAGCACAGCTCGCAAAATAAATCATCCCTTTCGCTAGCTGCTTACTCTGCCTACTACTGACTTGGAGCAATGATTTATTGTATTTTTATTATTAGTACTATTATAAAGAAAAATGAAAAGCACAGACATACGGTCTTCTGGTACCAATGACAGCAACATGGGTCAGGGTTTAGGGCATGTGGTCAGAAGAGGATAACTGGATTTTCTTCCCAGTTGCACCACTGGTGGAGACAGATTGGTCTCATTACCTTCCACTCAGAATTTACACTTATTTGTAAACAAGTACTTTTCCACTTCTAACATATACTTCTTTGAGAATTGGAAAAACAAAAACTGCCAATTTGGAAGAAAATGCCGGGTGACTGCTTTGCAGAGGGCCAAATGCTGCCCCATGCTATGACAACATGAAGCATGTATTTTCTAGTTTGCTACTATCTGCACATCGAAATGAGTAAAATCCAGCAGTTTCCAACCATGGTTGTAACTTTTTGTAGAGAGAATGGGAAGGAAACACAGATGACTAAAACTGTGTGAAAGTGTGCATGTTTGAATTGCAGTAGCACCTATATCTCCCTGGAAATATCAGTAGAAAACTGCCTCTGTTCTGATGGACGGGATTGGGGGAAAAAAAAAAGGAGTAGTTTCAGGACTATTTAGTTTATCACTGTTCTTGGCTGGCTCTTTGTTTTTAAAACAGTTTTTAAAAACTGTTTTGTGGACAGTCAGAGCACAGAATACACTAACAGTGTAGTGTTAATCACACTGAACACCAGCTGCTCTAGTGGGCTTCTAAAATTTCATGCCCTAGAAGGATGACACAGCAGTGAGGAAGGTGTTTTTTCTTTTTTATTTTTTTAATTGTGTTGTTACCTCACTTAATGCATACTAGGATAAATATAACTCAGGAACTCATACAATACTAACTGTAAAATGAACTGATACTGTTCTGTGAGCAAAGTAATAGAAGACATCAACTGTATTTCCTTGGCAGATGTATGTCCTCCTAACACTTAGCACATGACCCTGTGAAATTCCGATACAAGTGAACATTAGAATAGGCATAAACATAGCATGTGAGAGGAAAAACACAAACACACACACACAAAAAAAAAATGGTACAAGACTGTGGTATGAACTGTACAGCTACATACATCTCCCAAAGAATTGCATAATGGAAGGAGTGGTGTTAACTCCTTGTGAAAACTTCAAGGCATTCTCATTGAAACAAAAAAAATAATAATCCAGAGACAGAGAGACTCCTAATCATGTTTCTTCATAGTTCATCTCCCTAGTACTAATTACTGGGGGATATCTGCATTGAAACAATCCCTTTTCTTCTTCATTCCTTTGATCAGCTGCTTATTCCTCACCTGGTGCCGTAATCTCTTGTCTGTTGCTTCATAATCTTCTGCACTGCTAAAAGGATTAAGTACCCAGGTGAAGCATGAACAGCAGGAACAGATGATCACATAAGAAAAACTATTCTGACTTTTCAGGTGCCAATTTCCCCAGTGGTAAAAAATCAAGTAAAGAGGAACCCTAACCACCAGCAACTCTCAGGAACTAAAGCAGCAACCCCATAAACTTCCAGAAGAAAACAAAGCAAGAAAAACAAACAAAAAAACCCTTAGGATACAACTTTTTAAATAACTAACTCACCAGAATTAAATCTGCATGAAACTACGAAATCAGTAGTAGAGAAAGAGAATGTATAAAAAGACCAAAAGAGAGTGAGAGATTTTTCTAATGCTTTATCAAAATTGCTGCAAACCTTAACAACACAAATATTCTCTATTCTTAAAACACATTTATATATATGTATTGTCTTAGCTTTCTAAAAAGAATGGTAAAGCTGAACTAGTTGGGAAGAATTTTCAGTCTACAATTTCCTCTGGGCAAAAAATTGAAGCTGGCTATTTACAAACCATACTTATTTCTTTCATAAAGTTATACATTATTCCATGCAGCCAACCTTTTTTCCAAAACCAGTATACCTATCGAATGGTTTGCCATAACTTTCCACTGTGACTGCAAAAAGATTAGTTGTGCTCATGAAAAAAATGCAGAGAGAAATATTTCTGAAATTCAGTCTGCTTTTCAGAAGATTAGGGTCTAAATCTAACCAATTTGTGCTCTTTCAACCCACCCATTTTATCTGATATAATGTAACAGGAAAGAACAAAAGACTTGTTTTCCTTCTACTAGACTTTTGCCATTAAGCTCAAGCAGAGCCCCTATTAACACACTGGACAACTGGGAATTTTTCAGGAATTGAATTGCCTGTAGTTGTGAGAAAAGAAGAAAGTATTTTGAAATGTATTATGCTTTTTTTTTCTTTTTCTTTTTCTTTTTTTTAAGCCTAGGTATACAATGACTTCTACAAAAGTGAGACACTGACAGATGAATATGGCTTTTTGGATTATTCAGTTATTCTTTGTTCAGGAAACAGAGAAGTTCCCCTCTTAGCTGGACAAAGTCACGCAGTAGACACAACCATTGCGGAAGGAAAAAGGAAAGTCAAACTACTCAAAAAACACACACATCTTCATATCTTCCTTATTTCCTTCAAGTTATCACCAAGCTCTGTTTGTTTAACTACCAACACTGTTTGAGGATTCGCAAAGTGTTGGTTCATTCCCAATCAGTTTAGTGAGCAATAGGTGTACTTTTCTCCATTGCTAATGCATGGAGATTTACCATAAGTAAAGCAAGCATACAAAAATCTGTTCCCAAGACATTTATCTTCTCTATCATCAATTAAAATAGATTCTCATAAGTGAATGGATGCAATAGAGAGCATAACATTTAAGAGGTTTTAAAGGTCTGCAAAAATTCCAGTCAAATATATATATATATTATTTTTTTTCCTGCAGACAATGCATAGGCAGCATTCAGAAAGCTGCCAAAAGGCTTCAAATGAAAGACAAAAATGAACTCCTCAGCCATGGGAGCTGATACTTTCCTACAGTTACATTTATTCTTAATGGTTCCAAGAATAGGTTCTAAAACCTACCATTTAACAAACACCAATGAGCCAGAATACTCAAAATGAGGGTGAATCAAACTTTATCTGGCACTCTCCTTTGCTATATTGTTACAGACAAATACAAACATTCATGTTCAGACATGGATATACCAGAACATGAAATTGGTAGCAAAAATTCAAAATCAACATTTTATCAATAGTCTAAGCAAGATAGAATATATTATATATATATATGGTGCAGCAACGACTGAGGATGGTACTTCAGTTTAAGGGTAAGCAGATTTCAATACAATAAATTTGCAACAAAATAAATTGAATTGAATGATGATGGTAATGCAACAAGACAATCACTAAGGGGGAATTTTTAAGCTGTGAAAATGACACCAGCCTTCCAAGAGACACAATCACTCCTTGGAGGTTTACAGGAAAGTTACCCTACCAAGGCTATTTTCTGCCATCAAAAATATCCTTCAACAACATCTGTGGTCCTGAATTTGAGAGAAAGCTGTGAGTAGCATTCGTCACATGGGCAGCTCCAGCTTTGGGCTCATTCCCCACCTTCTTTGGTGAAACCCCAGGTCACTGACTTCAAGAGTAAGCTGAAAAGATTGTCTTTTCCCCTGGGCTGTAGAAATGACCAAACGACGTGAAAGGCAAGAGCTGAGACTAAAAATGCTATGATATATTATGGGCCACTTATTTCTCTTTTACATTTGTATTCATTACCTTAATCACAGGGTACATCAGAAAACCCCAGAATCAAGGACAGGTGCTCTGTATATCATTATATAACTCCAGCCAAACAAATATTTCAGAAAATTGGAACATCAACAGTGATTGCTTAGGAAGCAATTCACAAAGAAGGACAATAATGACAGAGAACGTGCTATTTAGACAAGAATTAACTGAAAAGAAAGGCATAGAGAAGATACTAGATGTGTGTTAATGTAATAATCAAATAGGCTTCAAGAACCTAGGAATAAGACAGTAACACTTTCTCAGATTGCCTCGAACAATAATAAAGGTGACAAATTGAGATAGTTATTAATTAAAAAATTTTGGTTTTGAGCAGTAAAGCTTTAAAATATTTATCTATAAGCACCAAAGATTTAAGGTATGAAAGCATATAAAATAATATAAACCTCAATTTATAATAAGTTCTTAAATAGTTCAAAACTAAATGCACCATGTTAAGAAACCAAGAAAATGTTAGAGATGGGGATGCTGTATCTGAGATTTGAGAAGTGCTGTTTCCCAAGAACTTTTAATTTGCTGAAAATAAGGATCTTTTAATGATTACACATCATTACAATACTCTGAGTACAGATGCAACTCTCTCAGTGCTAGTTTACCACATTTTACAGCCACATAAGTTTCAAGAACCAAGAAGAGGGAATGCACTATTACATAGTAAAACAGAAAAGAGTTTCTAAAAAAAATTTTAACTGATTAATTAAAATACAACAGAGGAAAAGAATCAAAATGCACAAGAGTCCTTTGACCCACACAGAATTATGGCCTTTGATGTGGTTTCACATGACACCATTTTCTCTAAATTAGAGAGAGATGGATTTGAAGGGTGGATCATACATTGGATAAAGAACTGACTAGATGGCAGCTGTCATAGGGTTTTGGTCAATAGCTGAACATCCAGGTGGAGGCCCGTGAGGAGTGGCATCCTACAGAGTTTGATCTGGGAACTGATGCCCTTTAACACCTTTATCAGTTATCTAGATAGTGGGATTGAGAGCACCCTCAGCTTGGTGCAGTTGATAACACAGAAAGAATATCACTCAAAGACACCTGGACAAGTTTCAAAACAGGGCCAATGTACAGATGAGGTTAAACAAGGTCAGGCGCAAGATGCTGCATCTGAGCTAGGGCAATCTTAGATGCATGTACATACTAGAAGAACTAATTGAGAGCAGTCCGTGGAGGAGATAAGGGTCCCGGTGGACAAAATCTGAACATCAGCCAGCACTGTGCTGTTGCAGCCCAGAAGAGCAACAGTATCCCAGGCTGCATCAAAAGAAGGGTGGCCAGCAGGACAAGGGAAGGGATTGTCCCCCTCTCTCTGTACCTGTGAGGCTTCATTTAGAGTACTGTGTCCAGATCTGGGGCCCCAAGCACAAGAAAGGTGTGGAGCTGTTGGAAGAGAACTCCAGAGGAGTGCCACAAGGATGATCAGAAAGCTGGATCAACTCCCTGATGAAGAAAGGTTCAGTAAGTTGGGGTTATTCAGTCTGGAAAAGAGATGGCTCTGGAGACCTCATTGCAGCCTCCTAGTACTTGATGGGAGCTTATAATCAGGAGGGGGAATGACTTTTTACACAGGCAGATAGCTATAGGACAAGAGGGAATGGCTTTAAAACAAGGGAGATGTAGCTGTTAGGAAGAAATTCTTAACTCAGAGAGTGCTGAGGCATGGGTATAGGCTGCTTTGAAAAGCTCTGGATGCCCCATCCCTGGGGGTGCTCAAAGCCTGGTAGAATGGGTCCCTGGGCAGCCTGAGGTGATGTGTAGCAGCCCTGTCCATGGCAGGGGGTTGGAACTACATGGTCTTAAAGCCCCTTCCAATGCAAGCCATTCTGTGATAAAAGAAGAAACTAAAGTTACAGCAGAACCATTTGACTTTAATGATCAACACTTGGCACAAAATAATTTATCAGATTTACGTTGCTAGAGAGCAGACATTCAGTATTCTTGAGCATCAAGAGACCTTTCCTAGTAAAGAAGAAAGAGTTTCCTTATTGAATCTCAACTGACTTGTGCTATTTTGCTGCCAACACAGACACAAACAACAGATTAGTAAAAGGAAGAATGCTTTTATATATCACAGGATAAAATGTGATCCATCAGCCATGAACACACTCTGTGCATCTTAGTTAAGATTACTTCTTGCAACCATCTGGTACAGAACATTTCCTGGTTTTGTGCCTCAGTGGACACTCCGACACCTATTAGTGTTGTCTGGGCTTTTCTTTGTGCACAGTAAAAACTTGGCTCAGCATCAAATGAAAACAGAAAAACACATGCACAGAGATGCATAAGGAGTGAATAGTGGATGAATGAAAATGATGGAAGAAGGAACAGAATGTGCAGTGTATAGAGTTACGCTCTTCACTCTTTTTTGTCTGTTTGCTTTCAATGTTGATATTGAAATATGACATGTTATCTTTGGTCAACTAACTCAAAAATTATCCTACTTTCATGAATCAGTCACAGTATTAAATGAACAACCCACAGTTTCACCAGAATGCTCCTGTCTAGGTTACACTGAAGTACTGACCTACCAAAATATAAGCCAAGGCATTCAGGGTCTTGGCATCAGGGAAACGATTAGTTGTCTCTTACTCTGCTTCATGAAGTCATTAAAATAATAAAAGTACTACCTTAACTAAAATAACAAACATTATATTAAATAAAATAACTAACATTAAATAGCAAATATCTACCCTTGAAGAATTGCTAATTCTGACCAGTATAGCTTATTTTGAGACATGCTGTAAATGTGATAAGAACATGTACAGAGACTACATTGATAACCTGTAACAACTATTATAACTTTACACACAGTCTTTCACCAAGGATTTAGGAAGATCTATTGTTAACCTTTGAGAAAAGAGTTGAACAATTCCTAACAAAACAAACCTAAGGGCTGACATGGCAAGAAACATTAAAGTCAATAGTATGTATCAGACTATAAATGGTATGTCCAGGGAAATAATGAAAGTATAAACTTTTAATCCAGTCTAAAGACTGCAAATATATTAAAAAAAAAAAGTCTGAGTTTTGAAACTATACTGGCCTAGTAGGGGCATGGAGCAGATGAAGTAAATCAATTTTCAACATCTTAGATCAAGGCACTAGAAAGCTGAATGTCTAGTTTGTTATATGAAATTATCACTTGCTAGCTCAAATATTAAAAGCTCTTTTTTTTCTTTTGGTTCAGAAATGTCAAGTTCTGTAGTCCATCAAACCAACTATCTCAGAGTTGCTACAGAAGCTAGAGGACCTCAGAAAGAAAGGGAAAAAAAATAAAAATGAAATTAATGCAGAAAGATGAGATAAATCAAGTAGCAAAATCAAGAGTAAATTATCGTAAGATCTTTTATCAAAAATGAATAAATTTTTCTACTTCAAGAGGAATCCATTAATTTTATTCCCCCACACCCCATTCCTTGCCATGACTGTAGTTCTAGCTGTATAATATGAAAATAGACTTAAGATTTGAAATGTGTTTAACTCATCATAAGCACTGCAGTACTTCAAAATTTAAATTAAGAATATATATAAATCAGGAGAATATAGAAGAGTTTGCACTTGGCAGTATTTAAAGGGGAAAAAACATCTTTAAGTAAAACAGAGCCAGGAAATAAATGGCATGGGCTGGATTTGACAATCACTGGCACTACTGTGGCTGCTTTCATTGACTTTAAATGAGGCATGGGGGAGATCCCTATGGAGTAATTCTATGATTTTCAAAAGACAAGATACAGGAGGTCCAGCATGATTTAACACAAGTCAAGCAGAGAGATTCTCTGAATATCCATAACCCAATTCTGCATGAAAGTGAACTCTCTGGTCCTGGTTAAAAAGGAATATAAAACAAAAAGCATACAGCACATACTCAAGTTTAAGACTTTTGTTTCACTACTATCCCTCAATTAGTACAAATTAAGCAAATGATAAAACTGATTTCTAGACTTGCCAAGGTGAAACCATGGGGCATAGAACCACCTCACTGGTGGTGTGTAGTCAGTGAATCATTTTGTAGTGGCTTGTACCACATGTAGACTTATTCAGTTTGGTTGTTCACTGAAACACCATTCTGCACTACAATCTCCCCCTCTTCCTTTTCTGAAGTAAGTCCTGGATGAGAAGTCAATGAAAATTTCCTCGGAACAAGGCTGTTTCTTGCTAAAATTAACTTGCAAGGAATCAGGAATACCCACATATATGTGAAGATATAGAACCAAAACCTGCTACAATAAGGATAGACTTCAGGAAGTTAGCTGTAGCAGTTAAATAACATCACATGCTAACAGGCATAACACTGGCAGTGACCAGAGATCACTTGCAATAAATTAGGTAAGTTCCAGCACAACAGACTGGTGATACCAGAGCAGTAGTAGGAATGGCTGAGCTGAAGTAATCTAATGAAAGATGTAAGATCTGAAAATGAGGAAATCATTATGATATATGTAGATATATATTAATTGGTTGAATGATACATAACTCAAGATATAGAGAAACAAATTCAATTTCACAGTTCCTACGAGGTTTGATGAGATAGACAGAATCTTAACTCTAATTTAAAATTAGCTTGAAATGAAACACTTTTTGCAGATTTAGAATGCCTAGTCTTGAAACCCATCTGTAATTCTGATCTTAAGTTACTACATTTATATGTTACAAATACAGAGGCCTACTCACAAAGAGGAAAGACCGTAACTCCCACACACCTGGAATTTCTCATCCCAGAACTTCCCAGATTGAATACATTCACTTGCTTAAGGGAAGCTGAATGGAAAACTTGGAAAAAAGCACTGAAAAAAATAAATAGCTTTCAAACAACTTAAACTAGAGCATTCAATTCAGAGTCAATGGCTGCTTTATGAAGTTGTCAGGACAACAGTTTCACCTAGTATTTAAATCACTTAGTTTTTACCTGATGTGAAGAAAATATACATCCTTTTTAATATTTGTCTGTATGTATGTTTTCCTTAGTGAGTGCAGAGCCTACAAAAAGGCTCATTAGATAAATCAGGCTTCTTTCCTTGTTCCTGAAAACAGTCTTTAAAAGTGGCCTGGTTGAGCACTCATTAAGAGTATTTTTATTATTGATTTATGCTGCAGGAACATCTAAGAACTTCAAAAGTGAACCAGAACTTCTCTATTAGGTCTGCTTGGGCACACAAAAACAAGAAACTTCCAGTTCTTGGCCAGTGAGTCAAAAGTGTATCGAAACACACGATCAACAATGGGCCCTGGTTGAGAAATCGTACCCCACAGCTGTCACCTTCCACATGAGTCTATGGATCACTATGGCAGAGAATCACAACATTTTTCTGAGTCAATACACATTTGAGTATTTCATGCCAGCCTCATCAGACCTGGGCCTGTATCACATTAACACTAACATCTCTATCTGAAAAACACTTTTCCTAACACAATTCAGATCTGACTCTTGGCAGAACTCATCCATCAGTTCTCTTCTGTTCTTCATCTGTTTCCATATTAATCTGGTTATTTTAGGTCAAAGGAAGTGTTTCTAGTACTACAAAACACTGTGATTTACTTCAATAACAAGCAATAAAAACTGCTAATATAATCTTTAAACATTTGTACTTTATTGGTGTGCTGAATGAGGCAATAAATTCAATTATTCACCCAGAGAGGAGGCACTGAGCTCTACTTAAATAGAGAAAATCCATTTTAGTTATTGCAGGATTTTTATGAAAACCGAAGGATGACTTTTCCTGGAGGACCAGAATGAGAATGACAGCTTTAATACATTTGCTTAACCCTCTTAAAGTTTTTTCAAGATAAATTTTTTAAGCTTTAATGGAAGGTATACTGTATTTATAAATATATTCTTTCTGTGGTATCAACTGAATACATAAATAGGGATTACTCTGTAAGCAACAAATAAATTTAAAGTCAGTATTTCCTGACTATTATGTTGCAATCTGTACTCAGCAAGGTCAGAACCTGCTACTGTGCTGGAGAAGTTTGTGTCTCAGATTCCTTACAGTAAAGGTTAGTGTGAATTCCTGGACTGCTGTTATTCAGCCAACATACCTCTATAAAAAAAAAGAATATCAAATTAATGGGACCACTTCAACTGCTGAAGTATTGACTCCTATGTGAGAAATTTCAGCAAAAAAAGAATACTAACGTTTCCTCCCCAAACTCTTTTATAATGCTGTATCTACTACTTGGCACAGCACTCCAATCATTTACATGTGCTTCAGTTTAACAAACGTGTCTGGGTAACCTCAGTAAAAATCTGCATTTAAATGAAATTAATTTTTTGCTTATGATGACAAATATTGGGCATATAGGTATATTTGGTTCCAGTGCAAAGATATATCTACAGGAGATACATTTGGACTACTAACACAGAAAAAATGATGTCAACACTGCATAAATCAGTCAAGGTCACATATGCAGTGCTAGAGAAAACACTATCTGCATATCCCATTATATACAACGTACACATCATTTGATGAGAAAGTTTTATGTTTAGTGCATCACAACATCCATGGTGTTAACGAAGATCCTACATGTCAGTGAAGTAAAACTCTGCACTCATTCAAGTTACTCCAAATAAAGGCTGTGCAAAAGCAGTCAGAAAACTTGTAGCATCATGCAAATACTTGCCTACTCTACTGCAATGGCACATGTGTACCTGGGTCAGCTGGACAGCATTGTCTGTGCAGTCTTGTTGGGACAAGACCACTGCTAGTGCTCAGCTGAACCCCACAGGCATAGGGTTCATCCTGTATGTAGCTTTTACACCTGAGCTCCATGTTGATGACACTATCTTCCTTTCAAGCACTTAAAATCCGACATGCTATCACAGCGCAAGAAAGCATATCCACACTTAATCTCCTCAGGTGTCAGGCAGCAGCTCCAGCAAGTCTGAAGGAGAATGTCTGCTCCCCTCATGACTCCACAGCACATCTCCCACGCACTCTGTAGGAAGACCCCTATCCCTTAGCCCCCAGTGCCTAGGTGATGTATGCTTCCATGGACCAAGCATAGGGAACACTGAGCAGTCTCCCTTACCTGCTCCAGAAGTGTGCTTCTGCTCATATCTATGGGCAGTACGGGATCCAAGAGAGGTTGTGCGTGACAGGAAAGCACAGCTGGATCCAAAACTCCACTGAGGAGTTGCTGGGAAGTTGCAAGAAGGGCTGACATACAACAGCATGATCATTTACAGACACCAGCTTCTGCATTTGATGTACCTTTAATACTCTCCCTGATTAGTGGATTTTCTAGAGTATGCAACATAGAGTGCAATGATAACGTACAGGAGAACACACACAAAACACTTGCAGAGCCCTAAGGGCAGCATTTGGCCCATTTAACCCACAGATAGGCTCTTCCTCAGTGCAATTAAGTAAGGAGGAACTTAGTAAAAGAGCACTGCAAGATGTGGAAGCAGTGAATCCTTCTATCATCAAAGCACCATAAAGTACATCCTGAAATATGAACTCAAAGTAACAGATCCCTGCCTATAAAATGGAATGTAGCACTTTTACTTCCCTTGTGCTACACCTTATGAGAACACGTGATGTTCCCTTGCGCCACAAATCAATCTCAGACAGGACTGAGATTGAATTTCTGATTTTGAGTTTATAAATGTACAAATGGGAATGGTAACCCCCAGAGGCATCAGGATGAAGGAATAAGTTAACTTCCACTACGTGCTTCTAAACTTAAAAAGCCTATAAAAGTTGCTGTCAACAAAAAAAAAATTCTGGCACATGAAGACAAATTAGGGTCAGTTAAAAAAAAAAAAAAGATAAGACCAAACTGCAGCTGCCATTCAAATGTCCTATTGGTAATGATTTTGTATACTGAAACATTACATACACTATTCCAATTTATAAATCTGCATTTCAGATGAAAAGGTGCAAAATAAAGTTTAGCAAAATGAAGATTTTGCTATTCACTGAGGTTTCTGTTATATTAGACAAGAACACTGTTTGCCTTAGTGGGCTGAAGAGCAACAACTAAAGGCTGCGATTATGCCAGAATGACTGCATTAAGATAAGCGTGGAAATAACTGTAGATTCACATCATCAGTTCTGTGTAAGCATTTTCTGAAATGTTTCTGTATCTTTGTTTTGCAGTGTTACACAAAGAACAGCACTTAAGCCAAGAAATACAGATTGACAATAGAAAAGTCTTGTAAACTCAGGCCAGTACCATTGTTTATATTATGCTACATCTGTGTGAGCAAGTATTTCAGGCACAGAGCAGCCAGTGCTGAGCTCTTCACGTTGGTATCACTTACAGTACTTCACACATAACTTGAAGCCTCTTGGCAGGAACACATATGAGGTGTCTGTCTTTGCAGGAGGCAGAGGCCACACATGGACATATTAGAGTCCGAACAAATCACACTTGCAATGGACTTCAGAATTATTACCCCTCTGATCCAAATCACAGTTTTAGACACCATCTTACAAACAATCACCAAATCATTTGTGGTGTATTTATCTTTCTGAACTGTGCTATCACTTTTTTTTGTCATCATTTCTAAGAGGTTTAGGTCTTTCAGAAATGTACATTTAGATGGGTGTCATGTAGTATTATTACACATCACTTGATTAATTAAGCAGTATCACTTGTGGAAACACTGCACAGCAGTGGGCTGCTGCTGCTAACGATGTGACCTAGAGATGTAGAAAAGACACAAAGATGGATACAGAACACTGCTGAATGAGTGTTTACAGAATAGAGTCCAACTATTCCAGTTTCTGTGCCCAAGAAATATATCAGCAGAAGATTTAAAGCAAAAACAGCTTCACTGCAGATAACCACCTGATATATTTGGATACTTACTCCCTCTCTACAGTTCCTTCTCCATGCAGTCTCATCTACCACGTTCATTCCCAAGCAAACCTGGCCTTCCCTTTATGCAGGACTATCACTACTGCTTCCTTGCATTTTCTGCAAGCAGAGATCACATGATGCTTCAGAGCAGTGGTATATGGGACACAAAAAGGAATTCGACTTCTCTAAATATATGCAAGAATTCATAGGACCCGGGGAAGTTCAGAGTTAGGAGCTGGGCCCCTCATGACCTTTAAAGACGTGCTGAAACAGAGACCAATGCATTTCTCTCTGCTGTAATCCTCTCTGCCTCTGAGAACCAGAGAGATTTGGATTTAGCAGAACTTTCAATGGGTCAAAAGCCTTGCAAGTACCTCTACCAACATAGCCTTGCTAGGTGGTGAGATACAAGGGCTGCTCAGAATGCAGCTACAAGCTTTCAGGACTAAGCAAGGAACAGTCCTGCAGGCTGTCAGGACTCCATGAAGGGTCACAAGCCCATAGGGCACCTGCCCATGTCAGCCAAAATAAACAGGAAGGTTCACAAGCTCTGGTCTGAAAAAAGCAAATGCATACAAGACAGGCTGAAAGCTCTATCTAGCATCAAAGCATGTCTTTACTTGACACACATCAAGGCTGTTAATACAAAAGGTCAGTGTATTTAATTATTCATAGGAATGAATACCTATGAATTACTTCCAACAAAACATTAGCAACTATCTTCCATGTTTAAATACCCTTATACAGTGTTTTACATAACACGCTGTGTAATACCACTCAAGTTTAAATTGGGCTATTACAATCAGCCTGTGTAAAAAGTACACATTGCAAGACAAGAGTTTCCTGAAAAGAGCTTCTGCAACAGTACCAAATGTATAACCTGAGGAGATTTGCTCCTTTCATGTTTTGTGCCGGAAATAACATGAACATTTCTGAAAACAAGGTAACGCTCTTTGTATAGTGATCGAAGATTAGATCTTCACACTACCAGTACTTAAATCCAACAGTGAACTGCTTTTTTCAATTTATATAATTTGATATGAGAATAGCTTTCCTGTCTTAATTTCCAGCTGTACGTTAGTACAGCTTTATATTCCTTTTAATGTGTGTGTGCTTGGTGATAGTATTTCTAGGGATGCATTAACCACCACTGATATCATGTGCCAATTTCATCCACAGGAAAAGTGAGGAAGTAAAAAGAAAAAAGGAAGGAAAAAAGCTAATAATGCACTAAATGAATTACAATTTCTCCATTATCACTCCCAACCAGGTATCCCTATCTGAGCTTGTGCTCAATTTGCTTAAGAATACTTAATTATGCTACTAAATGATTCCCTGGAGTCATAGCTATGAAGGACACAGTCATTGTGCATATACGCTGCATTACACTAGTCCAGTAAGTCTGAGCAACAAGGACAGGTTTCTCTAGGTTATTGATAATTGGAAGGAAGAATTAGTTCTGAGTCACAGCAGATAGTTACACAGCATAACTAGAAAAAAAACAAACACATACACATTGAATACACTGTCACCCCCTGAAACGCTGCAGGATGACTGAGATATCTATAGCAATGAGCCCATTTTCAAGCTTTGGTTACATAAAACAACAGCTAGTCCCAACTTATGACAAAACATGGCAATTGTCTGAAAAATTAACTTACACTCAGACAGGCTGCGAAATACAGAAACACTTAAAAATGTTGTGTTTGGTGTAATATTACTGCAATGAACAAAACAAAGAGACACCACAAAGAAAGCAACAGTCAATACATGAAAAGAGCTTTCCACAAAAATAGGGGGTAGAAATTCATGCACTCTACAGAACAGGTTCTCATTTTAGTTAATTTTCCATATCTCTACAGAGTATAGTCATTTGATATACTATTTGTGCTGAAGCAGAGAAAACCGACAAAGTAACTCGACACACCAATGAGTTACGTCAAGCAGGATTTCCCTTCACAGTGCTGGGTGCATGGGGAATCGCTCACCAAAAATACACACCAAAGAGAGAAACAGCTACATATTTAAAGGCATAGCACATACTTATTCATTACATTTCAAGGATATAGGTAGAAATTCCAAGAAATGATTGACATCTCTGGTGGTCATGGGATCCAAGCTGATAGTCATTTTAGCTGTAAATTTCCAACTTTAAGGGAAAGAAGCCTGAACTGGTTCCCACTGATGTTACACTGAGCTGAGGCATCTTTTCTGCTATTTTATCTTCAAATAGAGGACATCTATTCTACTTTCTTATCTACACTTGACAACAAGTTCTGTGGCCTCTGCATTTCACTTTTGATCTTGCAGTTACGCAAACCTTCTCTCCTTCAGCTTATATCTGCTCAAGTTGTTCTCACAACATTCTCACGATTCAGTGCTTAACAGAGAATATACCTTCACAAGCAACTTTTTCTAGTAGAAAAGGTATTTTAAAGTTGTTTTTAAAACAAACAAGCCTCTTCTACAGGAACAGTCATGAGCAAGCAAGTCGAGACTTATACAAAGAACTGGTCAAACAATTTTTACCATGGAATAACCTGTATATACCAACTTTGTCTTGTCATTCACAAAGGTGGTACTTTAACAGCAAGATAACTAATGTACCTCAGTTATCTTGCACCATAACTCAAGTTAACAGAAGACATGCTCAGTGCTTTTTGAAAGACAGCTAAGGTTGAGTTTTCCCCCCTCCATTTTCCTTTAGTGAATTTCGAGTGACTCTACCTAACTACACATTGACAGCCAACTTCTCAGGGAAAGCAAAAGCTGTGTGCATAAACAAAATGGGAAAAGAAATTCATTCATGACTTTACATCAGGAAGATGTCCAGCCACTTCCTGGTTTGCCTTTGGTCAGTTTTATGTCAGCCCTTCTGGACATCCCACTTGCTGGGGTGGATGATGGCAAGGGAAGAAAACAAAGGCTTGATATTAAGCAAGCACTGCTCGGTAGTAGCCAAAGCACTGATAAGTAGTAAGTACCATTATAGCCACAAATCCAAAACACACCACTATATGGCTGCTATGAAGAAAGCGAACACCTCATCCCAGTCAGTGCCAGTATAGTAAGACAGCTAGCTTCACATGCCCAATTCCTGCTCACCAGTAGAGAGAGTAGAAAACATACTAAAGCTCTTTCCTTTACCACAGAGCACTCAAGTGGAATGCTGGAAAGTGGAATAATAATAATAAAAAAACCTACTGTGGAGAAAACAGTATAACATTATAGTGTTTGCCATTTAGTTTCTTCAGTGTTTACAGGCATAACTATTTATCCTAAATGCACTCAATTTTCTTTCATAAACATCACACTTATCCTGAACAAAGACTGAATATTCAACCAATTAAATTTACATCATCTTATCGTAGACTGCGCTCACTCTATATATCTAAACTGTGTTTTGTGAGGAATAGTCAGAAAAAGACAAGAAAGCTTAGAGGAAGTTTCCTGAGTTTTTAACAACACTGAAAATTATCTTTGAGTCAGATGGCATGAGTGATTAATGTTACATCAATTTTAATGCTCTCCTAATACTCCGAGAAATGATTGTCTTTGTCTTCTGAAATCTGTCTCTGAAAGAAGTTCAATCAAACTTGGTCCTTTTCCAGGGCTCACAATAGCTTTATAAGTATGCAGAAATACTAGGTAAGCTGAGACCTATTATTTCAATGCCTGTTATTTCTTACATTTTCTCTTAATTCATTTTAAGCTTTAATTTACCACGAACATCCAAGAGATATTTATATTTACGGAATACATACTGTACTCACAGGCATGAAAAATATAATTTGTTTCATCTAATGAGGCATAATTAACTTTTGTTTCTACCTTTCCACAAGCAGAATATTTTTTAGTATATTCAACTGGAGTTATTTTTATGCCAAGATTTATATAGTTCTTTCTAATAAGAGTAGTCATACATCAGACTCTCATTATTACTGCAACTTGTTTTCAGATAAAGCAGAAACGAAAAAGCCCATATAAAGAAAACATTGGATGAAGAAAAAGGTATTTTTCTCTCTAAGCCAAGTAAACACGACCAAAAGGGTTCTGGATTTTTTAATTCCCATTGAATGCTTGTGAAACTTTTGGAAAGATGCAGTTTCTTTCCTCAAAAATTTTAGTAACATTCTATATAATCTGAAAGTTTAAAGAATTAAAACCTTTTCTTTATCATAAGAGACAGCTCCCCATTACAGAAAACAACCTCCACCCTCCTTTCAAAAACACTTGCAGCATATTCTATGAAGTCTGACAGTGTATACATGCATGAAGATATCCTTGGCAGAAAACTTTCTGTTAACTGCAAGGAAGGTGCCACTTTTAGACTGACATTATAAAACTGAGATCCTGGTTCAGGGACTAAAGATAGGCAATAGCAGATATAGATGCTTTAAACCAGTTTCGGATCACCTAAGAAAGGTAGAGATCGTAATCCAATAAAAAAAAGAAGGAATTACTTACCCACCTTTCCAAGGATCAGGACTCACTAAATACTCCAAAAGAAGCAACCTCCAATTAGAGATGCTTCTCATGTGGCTGCCAGCCCCTAAATGAGGTTAGGGAGGACTGGAGCCAGTGTCCTCCCCTTCCAGTTGCACAGGTGAATTGCTTCCACCAGTGCCCCCAGGGCTGGCTGCATCCCTTCACCGGGTGCTCAATCACTGGTTCACGTTGTGATCTAACAGTTCCCATACAGGGACTAAGTAAAAAACATATGTAAAACTCTGCTTTGGCTTTTTAGCAGTCCATCTAGAACAGCAGAATAGGAAACATCTGTCAATGAAGAAACTTTTAAACTCTCTATATTTAAATTAATCGAAATCAAATTATGGAGGACAATCACAGACCTCTATGTGTCTGAAACAGAATAGCTACATTTGTTCAGGTTAAAGGAGACTGTTTCTGTTGTTTATTTATATAATTCTCCCTTTTCACTACCTAATTAATAAAACTATTTCTGCACGTGAGAATCAAGACTTTTAAATAAATAGCAAGTTTGTTTATCCACTGATGTGCAGTTAAGAACCTGGGCTTCTGAAAAAATGAGGCAACTACAACTTATTCAGCTGCTTAAATCATCTTAATTTGAAAGCAGAATTGTGATTGACATAGCGATACAGAAAGTATCACTTTACATTATGTTCAAATGCCATGCAACTATTTACCTACTGTTTCCTTACTGATTATACAGTTGGTCTCCCATTTGCAGAGAAATAGCTACAATGCATTCTTGTCTTTCAGAAAACTTGGTTAACAAACGTTTTACTAAATTGAATATAATGAACAAGACAAACATCCAAGGAAATAAAACCAAACCAAACCAAAAAAAAACAACAAACAGAAAGGTCAAACAGTTTTTCCATCATATTTTTTTTTTTTTCAGAAATACTTCACAAGTTGATATATCTACTCCATTCCTTGTCTTCAAAATAAACTTCAGGACAATAAGGCTTGAATTTGTCAGAGAAGGAAGAAGCAAGGAAACTAGAAGTCACTGCCCTGAGAATACACCAGTCAGGTTGATACCTCCCCTCCCCAAGCCTGTAGTGTTGCCTGGGGTTGTTGTGACCAACGCGCAGCACCCAGCACTTGGTCTTGTTGAACTTCATCACACTGGCCTCAGCCCAACTATCCAGCCTGTACAGATCCCTCTGCAAAGTCTTCCCACCCTCAAGCAGATCAATACTTTCTCCCAACTTGGTGTCATCTGCAAACTTACAGAGTATGCTCAGTCCTCTCATCCAGATCAATATAGGTATTAAACAGGGCCAGCACCAATACAGATCCCTGAGGAACACCATTGGGTGGATCCTGTTCCACAGACTTATGACAGTTCAGGTAAAGTAACATGTTGCTAACTGGTTCCTCCTGAATTGTGAGGGGTCTATTCTGCTCCCCATCTCTGTCTTACAGCTCAGGGGACTGAATGTAGTATACAAGGATTCCAAAAATTCCCTAATTATTATGCTTTTTATATTTAAATGCTCACCTTGCAAATTTTATAGGTTGCTTCTATTAGTCTATTGCTATGTAAGAGTGATATATATATGCCAAATAATCCACTGTTCTCCCTAGATTGTTTCTGACTGAGACAAATTACTGATTCCAAGACAGTAGTAGATATTTGATTACCCAGTGTTAAGATTACTACACAATCTTTCCACAGTACAAGCAATAAAACCATACATGTATTTGTTTTCTTCTCAGTTTATTTGCGTGTAATTTTACAGTTTTTTCCTTCACATCACACATTTATTCCTTCTATTCCAAAAACTTTTGACGAGAGGACTTGCCTTCCATTACTTTTGGAAACCTGAAGCCAGTGTCAATAAAAACAAAAAGCAAAATCCCACCTACTAAGCACCTAGTAAATAAAATAATGTAAATATAGCATACATATTAGAAGTTCCTCATTACTTCAATACAAGGAAAACAATTTGGAAAAAAAAAAGATAATTAGTTCCAGTTGCTAAAATAGTTCACTGTATTTTCTTTCAAAGATTTTATTTCAAAGTTTCAGTATAATAATGCTTTCATTAGCCCACTGTCAAGCAGCGATCAAATTGGTATATTAGAAAATGAAGCATGATAGTAGACAATATTGTAGTACTCCACTACAATAGAGAATTCTCTGTCACAAAGAATATAGCAGACTAGGGACGTTCATAAAGTCCTTTCATTGTGAATGCTTGGCAGCAATGAGTTTTTTCCATCATGCTGTAAAATTGTAAAATTCCATTGTATACCTTACTTAGTTTATGAAGTATATAGAAGTACAAATATTTCAGGAATAGTGAATAGACTTTCAGCATTGGAACAATTTTTCAGTAATTTATGCAACGGTTCATGTAGGAAGCTGAGTAAAAAACAAGAAACAAAGAAAAGAAATTTTCTGAAATGGTTATGGTCATCTTCATCTTTGGTTAATTTAAAGTTACAAAATTCAGACTTGTAAATAAGAGACATTCATTTCATAACCAATTCTAATGTGCCTTTGAGCAAATGGAACAAAATAAAGCACATTTCATTAATTTGGTACTAATTTTTCAGAGTATTCCTCAGTATATTTTCAAATATAAAGAATCTTAATCCTTACAAATAGAAAAGTTCTATTTATTAAATAATTCTCTTGAATAATCTTAGCAGCATTCCAATAATTAACTATCTCAATTTCACTGAAAATAAAAACAAAACCCCTTGATTACTGTAATTTGAGACATCACCTTCTCCAAACTTTAACATTTTAGAAGTTATGAAAGTGCAAGAAAAAGCTCACATACCAAGCTGAAAGGCAGCTTCTGGAAATGGTGAAATCAGTATTACAAAGTCCTAACATCACTGAAATTCAAGCATTAAGATGAACTACGTATTTAGACCACTTTCCAGTGTGACGTTCTTCTTAGTGAAGACCTTAGCAGTGTAAATAGAACAGTTAAGTATCTTTTTTTTTTTTCAGCTGTAGCAAGTGAGGTGCACAGACTAAGTGATTTGATAGAGAGCAAGTAAGCTACACAGTGGCACCAGCAGGTTGGCGGACAGTTGTCCGCCTGCTTGACTGTTCAGCATCTTCTAGCAATTCTAATCAAATAAAAAAATGGCAGAGTACAATACTCCTAAGGATCTTCTAATGAGTTTGAGCGAATCTCTTATACCACATGTTAGAACTTGCTGCAGAAGAGGAGCCTCAAATTAGGTCCCACAAATCCTTAAGGCTGGCTTTCAGCCAAAAGCTGCTTTATTTAGGCAAACCACTATTAATAAGCAGCATTTACATATAATGAGCATTTTAATTCACTTTTTGATAAAGATTTCAAGAAATAAATTTCAAGAAATAAACACTGGAGCAGGATCGCTTTTAGTAAGAATGTTATTCCTCACAAAATTCTGTAAACAGCATTTTAATTGAGAATACCAGCTGTTTTGAAATATTGTTAGAATTTTTTTTTTTAACCAAAATGGCAACATTCTTCTTCCTCTTCCTTAACATTTCCTCAAAATAGATTCTAGCAAGCACAGACCTCTGCATTTACATGTGAATATTAATCTCTCATTTTGAAAACATTAATATTACTATATTAAGTTTCAGAAAGATTCATTAGAGCTAGCTTTGTCACACTTAGCAGTAGTACAGTGTATCAGCACTTCTATCACTTGCTTCTTCAGTGGTAGTTACAGCAATCTTCATTGTGAGATGTCCATATTCTGAAGCACTATAGCCACTCTGCTTGGAATGTACACCTAGCAAAAAGATGATAAGAACAAGAATAGCTGAAAAAATCCATAAACATCACAGGATTTGTTTTCTAAAAAACAGTATATGAAACAATATATGAAATATTTAGCCATTTTAAATTTCTTATTTTTATGATCTTGTAGGTCATTCTAATAGTATCTTAAATGTGATTGGCTGCTTAGTTCCCAGCATTTGAGTTATACAAGATAGTCTAAAAGTTTAAAAGACATCTGAATTGCAATCTGTTCTCTTTTCTCTTCTCATAAATCTTGCTTTATAGATTTAAAGTGGCTACCAGTAGAGGGCCTCATATGACTTCCAAAGTCCAGTTTATAATACTTGAGGACATCTAAGTCAATAGACTACATAATGATAAATGAGAAAGTTTTACAACAGCATCTGAACACTCCTCTGCTGTGAAGTAAAGTTGCCTCAAGGTACATGATATCGTTCCATACAGGTAAATACCAGCATTACAACACAGCATTGTGATCAGCTCCGTCTTGACATCTCTGGAGTTTCAGTGCCAGTCACTAAAATTCGCTCTAAAAACTACAGATTCAAATTAACCACTACACTACTGCACTTTGCTTTACCCTTTTTTATCTGATTACCATGAAAAAAGATATGCATATAATCAAAAGACTTCTCACAGATCACAAAAGAGCTTGTGGCAATATATTTTACATGACATTCCTTCTAAGCAAAGTAGAATCACAATTTGAAAATGAGACTGATATGCACTACCTACCAATTACCTTGATATATGGTACTCCATCAATTGTCAAGTGTATGAATGTGTTTGCTGAACAAGTCAATAAAAATGCAATTATAAAAGGTAACACAAGATTGAAGATTATTGGCTTCATTCTGACAACATCCTTCTTTAGACTACTCTCCATCCCTGTGGAATATCTAATATTCCACCATTTCAACTATGTTATCTGCAAACTAGAGCTTGATGGCATGAACGGCTTTCATAGTTTTCAGAACATAATGAAGCAATAGAGCAAAGAGCTTCAAGAAAAGGAGAAAAAGGAAAAGAACAGCTGATTTTCATTGAATCAGACAGAGTCATGTCCAATGTTTCTTGAAAGACAGTGAACATGATGATTTCCCCTAAGGTTTCAGTGATAAATAGCTCCCCTGTTCCAGGGGAGGAAATACTTAATGAAGTCAACTAGCTAAGAATGTATAGATAATGCAGAGATTTCTAAATTGTGTATTGAGAAATTCAGCACTGAGTTGATAAGATGAAAAGTGAAAGGAGCTAAAGGAAACAATTTTTCTAAGAAAATATTCATAAAAAGTTACTTCAGTTAAGGCAACAAAGATTGACCCTAATACAGGATACATCAATTCTGTTACAGCCAGGTTAATAATATATCGGACCTTAGGAGGAATGTATTATTTTAGTTCCTCTAAAGTCAACTTCCACCAGCTGAGAATCTGCAAGCACTGTGGAAGCACTCCACTAGTACAATGCCTATCAAAATTTTAGAACTGGTTTCAGTTACAATTTTGGACTTGTGTAAAATATTATACTTAGATTGATAACAATTTTCTGCTTCTTTTTCTGCTTGTCAGGAAGACATTCAAATGCAAGCTTATTACTTTAGTCACACATTTCTTTCCATACCTTGACAAATTAAACATAGATTATAGTATTTATTGACTTTGTTGCCTTCTTACTAAATAAAAAAAAGGTCAGCTACGACATTACTCACTAATCCTATCAACTTAACGTCATTTATCAGTGTAACCACCTCTAAGGCCTACACGATACTACAAGAAACAACAAAACCATCAGGGCATGAGCAAGGAATATCTCCATAGTAGATTAAATATTCATTCCACTGGTATGAATACAATTTTTTAAAAATAGAAATTTTACACAAGCATTACATGATTCCTGTTACTTTGTTTAAAAAGAATTCAGAACATTTGGGCGACTGAAAGGTTAGAAAAAAAATGTGAACAAAGAGGTTGCTCATCTTTCACGAGTTGAGAACTGGAAGATTATCTATCCATGATTCAGCAAGTTTTTCAGCCTTCCCAGTCCAGATTTCTCACTTCCACTGCTCCTTCTGGCACTCAAACCCTAATGCTTCCTAAGCCTTTTCTTTCATCAACTTTAACTACCACTTGTGTAAAAACACATCCCCACGTGTTTCAGTTTATTTCCTCTATTCTTTTCCTGATTTTTTTCCTAGTCATAGACACTCCTCCTCTGTCCAGACTAAGAGCCATTACACTTGTAATTACTGCATTCCTTTGGCAGCTTGGCAGTAGTGGTGTACTGATTAGATTACACACCACCTGCGTTTCAAAGAAAACAAAACAGAGGACAAATTTTTAAAGCAGCCTTCAAAAATTCTGAGATTACATCTAATGTGTTGTAACTAGCAAATCCAGGGACAATAAGAGGAATGTTAGGCATTTCAACATTCTCCAAGCAATTCTTAATGATACTGAAAACAAGTGAGAGCATACTACGAAAGATATGCTCTCTCAGAGCCAAATAAGTTCATTATATTAAACCTCCAACATCAAGAGGTGAACTTTCAGGTGGCATTAACTGAGGTTGTATCTGTATGAACTTCTTTCTTGTGCTTCAAGTTGCCCAGACTAGTCAATCCTGTTTTATTGAGCTAGCATGCCTTTGGCTGAACAGCCACTTCAATCGCCCAGTTCACAAGGGGTGTCAACTCATCTAAGATATTCCACAAACAGCATATTATATATTTATTTTTGACTAGATATAAATTGTTCAAGCAGATGAACGTTTCCTTCTGCTTGTACTACTGCAGTGTAATACTCTTAAGCATATAATTATTGTCTTTTAGAACATACAAGTTAGTAGAGAAGGCAACTATTAGAACATAGAACAACATGAAAATACAAAAATGACCTCAATTTAGATATTGTCTTTCAGCAATTAATAAGTTTATGCCTTCAGACTGTTCAATGGTTTACAGAGTACTTCACATGTTTTTTGAATTTACTGGAAAAGAGACTGCTTTGTCAAAACTATAAAATTACTCTGTATACCAAAGTGTATTTGTAATGAAAACATTAACTAGAATGGGTCCAAGGTTGGGGGATCATGTGCAACTTCATTCACTCATTGACATATGAGCTGCATTTCTTTGCCTCTGTCAGAATATGGTTTGAACCTCTAATTTGAAGAGGGGAAGTGGAAGAGAAAATTCCAAAACAAGCATTATTTCTGTTTTGAAAGACACATTTATGAAGGGTAAGAGTTTTAAGTATAAAATCAAGTTAGTTTATCTTTCACACCTACCTCTAGGTGGATCAGAGCTTTCTGCCTAATTAGCAGCTTATAAAAGTTTTTGAACCTTAAATAATTCTATAAAGTCAGGATGTAAATTAAAACAAACAAACAAACAAAAAAACCACAAGACCTATGGTAGTAGTAGTGATATATATGAAATAAATTAAAAAAAAAAATCAGTGCAGTTGGAAAAACTGACAAGAAACTTAAATTATCTAGACTATTGGTCTCTTAGCAATTTACTACAACCCTGCTCCCTCTTGAATTTGTAATTAATACAGTTAAATAATATTTAATAGGAGATAACATTTTTCATATTTTCTGCACAGGCACAGTTAAAAAAAAAAAGAAAGAAATCCTTTATTGACAGAATAAATTGAAATGCAAGCATCTGATTGTATTTAAGTCCAGATACATTTAAATACATAAAGAATGGATAAATCCTAGCTATAAGCAAGTAAAAGCAGGCCTTAATTAGTGACAATATATATATAAATTTCTCTACACAATTTAGATTAAGAACTGTTTATCACATTTTAATCCATTTTTCAGATTTGTATCAAAACACATACATATCATACTCAATACTGTAGAAAAATAAATTTGCAATAGCATACAATAAAAGGACAGCACCCCCAGACACATACATCCATGCTTCCACTGCATTACTCAGTTCTACCTTCCTTAAATACTGAAAAAAATGGCAACCATGGTTCTTTTTGCATTTTCCAAGTAAGCCACTATGTATATTTCTAATTGTATTGTTGACTTGCTTTTAAGAAAGTCCAAGTTATATTAAATCTGGATTGGACCTCTAACATTCAATCTATCAACAACGGACCCTAATTCAGCATCATCTGCAAATCTGCTGTGGGTATGCTTTGTGTCATTATTTCAGTTGCTGCTAAAGACTCCATAAAAGAGCATCAGCCTTGTCAGCAATTCCTACAGCAGCCTTCTTGAAATCTGTCAACAGCTGGACATTGAGCCTCCGACTACTAAAACTCCAGCGTCCCCATCAGTTTTCGGTGTGTATAACAAGCTTCCCATCCAGCTTGTACCTCCACTTGTAGGAGACAAAGCTTAAAGTCCTACAACATTGATTGTAGTAGCCTCATGCACATAGGTAGATATTTCATCAGGGAAAGCAATCAGGTATATTTTGTATTTGCTAAATCTGAGTTGGCTTTCTGATCGACTCATACCTACCTCATCAGATATGAATTCCAAGGGGATATGGTCCACGATCTCCCAAGAGACTGAGCGAGTAAGGCTCACTGGCCTACAGATTCCTTAGGCTTCTTTTGTTGCTTTTACTACAACCTTTCTCCAGCTGTCAAAAATTTCCCCTGGTTATTATGATTTTTCACAGATGACTTCAGCCTTGCAACCACGCCACTGAAATGTTTCAAAATCCCTGGATATATACCATTTATCCAGCTTCTTTAAGGTGTCCCTAACCTATTGCTCTGCTGCTGCTACATTCTTTTCAAGTGTGCACTGGTACACAAAAGAGTTGGAAAGCAGACTTTGCCCCCAGAGGCTGAGGTTTAAAAACAAACAAACAAAAATAGTGTTTAACTCCTCCCCTTTCTCAAGGATCTTGCATTTTTTCTTGAGCTCTTCTGATATTTGTGCACTTTGTGCACACTTGCAGAACTCTTTTCTTGCCATCATTAGTATCTCTAACTAGTTTTTAACTCCAGCGAGGCTTTGACCTCTCTAATTTTGCTCTTCATAGTCTACACCTTGCTTAAATATTCCTTCATTACCTGCCTTATTCCCTTATTTGTCATATGTAATTAAGTTTGCCAAGTAGCTCCTCATTTTTTATTGCTGTGTTCAGCATATATGTTTCTGTCACTTATGATTTTACATAAAACAGTTACTGAGATGTTGACTTTCAATTAACATATGAAAATAAAAGTCTCTTAAGAAGTGATAACTGACTTTAAGGGATGTTCTAGGAAGAAAAAAAAAAAACATAACTGACAATTTAATGTAATTACATTACACTAGTTTATATCCTTAGCCTTTATTTGGCTACAGAAATAATAAAAAATACTAAAAAAGAACTACTTCCCTTTTTAGCTCAGTACAAATATCTTAGCAGCAACATCCATGTTTTCTCTCTTACCAGGCTTACTCTACTATTCTTCATGGTGCTGGTCACAACAGTTTAAAACTTGACCTTCTTTTCCCAGGCTTTCTTTCCCTAAGTGCATCTCTTCAAAGCCAGGAGATGCAGACACTGAGAAAAGAATTCCAGAAGCCTTTCTTAAGATGTTCACCTCCTTGTGCCCCAATTACTGTCTTCAAAATGCCTATCTAGCTCAGCTCATGTAGCAGTATATAAAAGCATCTTGATTCAAACCAGAACAGGAAACCCAGATTTTTGTCATTAAAAGAGAATGCCATTTTTCTTGTTTTTCAATACATCAGTGTGGAGAGTTTCAGTAGTTTTTTTCTGTTTTTTTTTTTTTTTTTCCCAGAAGTTTTTTCCTTTCGTATGTTGTCGCTGCATTATACAGTTCCAATTAACAGCTTCATTTTGGTTTATCTTTGCTCTTATAATCTGCTTTTCTGATCAGAAATTTTATTTCATTCATGTCAGCTTCATCATTTCACAAGGCTTACTTGATGAACATGCATATAAGTGAAAACTCCAAGTATAGAATATTAAGGAGAATACATTCATAGTTAATCAACTTCTTGACTACCTTTTAATCACACCATCCTCTGAATCTTGTTTCAAGCACTCTTTGTTCATCCTACAGGCCCTTCTAACTCCTTCCTCCCCCTCAGTATTACAGTCTCATTCACACAGGAAGAGGCCGCAAGAGGCAGGGTCAGCTATGACGTCAAATCAGGTTACTAAAGGCTTTAGATATCTCAATGAATTGAACCTTTGTTTTCTACACCAGTTGGTTACTTATGACCTACTAATTTTCTGTTCTGCCATTTAAACTCTGCTATTTTATGAAGCCATCAAAAAACACATCAGAAGACTAATTTGGATTTCATTAATGGAGGAAGTGGAATATGCAGAAGGGAGAACATCAGATCCTCGGGGGACAGTTAGGTCGACTCAGCTGTGAAAAAGTTTTTGACAAAGTTAATTTTCAGATGTTTAGTCATCAAGTTATTGAGAATCTTTTTATTCTCAATGAAGTATTCAGCAGGAATAAAGTGGAATAGTTGTGTCTGACTTCATAGGCAGAATTGGTAACAAAGCTGATGACTGAGGACAGAAATGTTTGTAAGTCAAATACATACTACGTGTTTTTTGTTATCCCCTCTTTGGCCTTTTCATACAACTTGTCCACTTAAAATGTAAGCAGTCACACTGTTCAGAATTACGCAAATTTCTCAAAGATCAGAGTTTCTAGCAATAATACAGTATAGCCAATCTAATATACACATTAAAACATTTCTTACAAGCAGCCTGTTTTCCACCTACACAGATGGTATTCTATCAAGATCATATTCTGTTCATGTGGGCTACTGTAGAAACAGGAAAAAGAAACCAGTCTTGCTACTATTTGACAAATATATACAATGCTTTTCAGCCTTCCAAACACTTCAAATACTTATTTCTTATACTTTTGTTTGTTTGTTTTCCTCCTGGGTAATTTCAAGAAACAAGAGCCTAGAAAAGTTACAGAAACAAAATACAGGAAGTATCTGTGAATAGCAGCAGTGATACGTATGAAGCTCACCTTAAATATCTTGGGAGGGTTGCAATATACAGCAATCTCTAAATGTATATTTTAAAAAACAAACAACAACAACAAAAACAACAACAACAAAACATGAACAAGAAATTTTACAAACTACATTTCTACTTTCAGATCCATCAGAGTAGATTCAGTTCCAGGTGCAAGCACAACTGAAATTGGCTGGAATTGTAATGAACTACTCTTCATCCCACTTTGAGGGTTGGAAAACATCAAGTCCTAAAAATCATTTCAAGGTCATTTTGCAGCAGATGGGAGAATTACTGGAACTCAGAGCTAGATCAGGCACTGCAGAAAAATATTTGATAGTGAATATTGCAGCTGGTGGATGCAGAAGGCAATATCACAGGAGTCTGTGCCAACATTTTTCCAAACTTTTAATTAAAATGAGGGCTTTGGACAATCTCATGTCTCTATATCACTACTAATTGTCAGACACTGACACTATTCTGAGAATATAATTAACCATCAATGAATAAGATACATGATAGCTTTTCCTTTCTGACTATAACTTGTTATAAAGAACTTCACATTTCAGATTTCATTTTGCTAGATATTGTATATGAAAAAGAAGGTATGCTTAAAATAATGTGAAGCACTGCCTTCCAATTTGTTTTTCAATTTACAGCTGTAAAGGATGAATATGCAGAAAATCATTTCTCTGACTGTCTTGCTTCATTTATGCAAAAGATCTTCAGGCTCTATCTCAAAATTTCTATTATCTTTTGCACTCTTCCTTGAGAAAGGTTACTTCAGAAAGACAGCAAAATCCTGACAAACACAAATACGCAGTCCAAGAATAAACTACAATTGCATGAAAGTGGATAACAGATTAACTTTGGAATCATAATATTTGTTTGAGTTTTTGTTTGTTGAAGAATTGAAACTTTCAATGAATACGAGCAAACTAATTTATCAATTTACTGTTGATTTATCTTAATCATCAAGAGGCAAAATCTTGTTGCTTTCCAATTTTCCTAGTTAGTACAGTCAATTTTCTAACTACAAATATTCATATATTCTTTATATTTGTGCATGTTAGAGGAGAAAATAGTTAAAGATTACATCATTCTTTTAAAATTCAATACATAATTCTTATCATGAAAGTTTTTCAAATGACTATTTTCAAAGCTAAGGTCACTAAAAGCTTTTGGATCATTTCAATCTGTGCGAATATTTTTAATTTGTCAATAGACTCATGGAGACACGAAGTTGCACTTTGACACTGAATATTATACATTAAGATCAAGGTTAAAAAGCCCAACCCAGCAATAAGGATATTCTTAGAATAAAATACGCAATTTCTATTTGATTTAATGAAAGGGAGAAGGAATATTTCAGCTTCCACTTATTGTTCAGCTAATTGAAAAGAACTACAGGAAAAGTAAATCTATAAAAACTGAAATAGGTTAAACAATCACACTTCTCAACAAACTGCATATTGTCTTGGCAATGACATAACATACTCTGTAACATTACATTTAGACTGCTTATTACTCAGTTCTGTTGCTGCAAAAAGTGTAAAACACACTGCTTCCATACAAATCCTTCCTTCTGGTGTATTTAAAAAAAAAAAAATTAAGCTACTATGACACACTTCGATATCTTTACCTTTTCAATGAAAATCAATCAAGTCAGATGCTTGATAAAACTTTTGATAGTAAGTATTATTAGAAACAGATTTTTTTCTTCCCCCACCCTTTCCCTGCCCCAAATCTAATATTCACATCCAGCTACAATAATCAGGTAAGGTACAAACAAAAAGGGGTACTAGGATCTTACAGAGCTGAAACACATCAGCAGCATTTAATTTGAAATGTGATCACATATATAAAACTGGAAGATTATGCAAGCATTGAAAAAGCACACATCTTTCATAAAACATAAAATCATAGGATGTCTTGGGTTGGGAGGGACCTTAAAGATCACCTAGCACCAATCCCTTGCCATGGGCCAGGTTGCAACCCACTAGGATCAGGCTGCCCAGGGCTACATCTAATCTGACCTTGAACGCCTCCATAAATGGGGCATCCACAACAAACATAGCTCAAGAAAGATTATTAAAGCCTCTCTTCCATGGCAGTAATGCCAACAAAAATAAGACAGTTTAGAAGTCCATTTGTACAATGACAAATAGGTCAACACCTCATTTTAAGAAGGTTTTATCACATGAAATCTTATGTACATTTCATCCGTTTGCAAGTAATCCACAGCAGTGCAAGCAGCAGAATGAAAAGATGAGACTATTTACAAAGAATATTTTTGATGTATTTTTCTATGGAATTTTCAAGGCATGCACATTGATTTTGAAATCTAGCCTTCTACAGAACCTGAATTATCATATATTTGTCAGCATAATTTCACAGTGCCAAGTAGTGCTTACAAAGTTTACTTTTCATCCAGTTTTCTTCACTCCAGGTATTTCACATTCCTTTTCTTCTCATTTTGCAATGTCACTTTCAGTATTTCTTTTACTAGGTGATGTTTTTAGAATGAATTATGTCACATCTAATCTCCTACTTCTGTAACATGTTTTTGCACTATTTAAACTTGACTTGAGCAGCAGAATTATTGCACGTAATTTCATTTTGTCATAGTCCTGTGGGCATGTTTTACTGACTGTTTACCGAGCACACCTTAAAGGAGGTGCATCTTTCACTATTAAAAAAGTATTTGTGGTGAAGGGAGAACTAAAATTTTTGAAACTAGATGCTTAAGCAACATGCATCATATAAGTACAATAAGATAATTACTAAAGTACAAGAAAAAACTTTTTCTGAGTTAAATAGGGTGGTGTAATTGAAAAGAAAATCAAAGGAAGGGACATCTATTTGGATTTCTTAATATTAAACCAGGACTAAAGACATTCTCAAGGATGACAGATTATCTAAGAACTGGGATCTAAATTTCTACTTATGATAAAAAATTCCTGTTTTATTGTAAAATACCAACTAGTGGTATTTACTGTAACTTTTGTTCTTTCTTACTTGGTGTTATACCTTGCTGGATTTGTGTCCCTTTACTACCATTTTACCTTAATGAGGTGCGTGTGGCATCTTCTGGAGTGTTGGCTGAAGCTGGTCTGTGAATTGGACTGTTGAAGGACATAAAGGAAAGTTGTCATAACCCCACTCTGATGGGTTTCTATCTGACTCAGAAGTGCCATTGCCATGCCACAGTTTATGCTGCACAAATGCGTTTGCTGTTTTGCTTGTCACATGCTTTGTCTTCCACATGCTCCTAGCTGAGTCACATCTTCACACTTAGTTGTATTTTTTTCTGTCTTGGATGATTTGCACTCGTCATCTAAAAGCCCTAATGTGAATAAAAACTCTAAATTACAGTTAATGGGCTTGCAAAAGTTAAGTTAGTGGCAGATAATTAAAATGCTCTCTAATCACTAAAGCATCATACTTAAATTGGACACAGGAAGCAAGAATTCTGGGAGCATTAATTTGCTGCATAACCTGCAGGAATGAACTTTTAGATCCTCAGTTTCTTAATGTACTAATGATTGAACAGATACTTACCTCTACTCTAAGGACACTGTCACATACACTTAAAAAAAATATAAAAAAATAACATGTTCCCAAGATCCTTTAGGCCAAACATAATAAAAGCACAATGTAATGAAACTATTTTAAAACATGCAAACAAAACAATTGTCAATACTCTGAATATAACAAAATGGGGTAAAAGAAAGCATGAGAGACAGAGATTAAAATGTACAATAATTCTCAGGAATTTGGATCTCACAAGAAATGTAACACCAGAAGATGATTTATCCATTCTGTCATGGAAGACTGTCACACACATACCAGTGTAGATATTCTGTATCTGTAGTCTGTTACATTACAAAAATAATACATTTTGTTTCTGTATACAGATATAACTGTGTATAGAGATACACACACACTTTCACACACATCTATGGTTTACATATGAAAATATGGTCAGCAACATAAGCATTCTCAGAACTTTTCCAGTGAACCCTGCCAAATGCATGGTCTTTTTGAATTTTAGTATCTGTTCAACTTGTGAAAATACATACAAATGTATATATATATATATATGTGTGTGTATATATATATGTATATGCATACATGTATATGTATACATGTAAAAAGAATGGGAAATGGCAGCTTTATAAATTAATTGTGGTAAGGGATTATGATTTCAAGAGTAATGACAATAGGCTCTATTTTAGTTTTTATTAGTCACCACCTCAGCCAACAGAAATTGTATATACAACGATACAAGTGATTAGAAGTTGTTAGAAGCGATTTGAAGGAAAGTTTTTGTTCACTATTCAGAACAATTAGGTCTAAACATTCTTGACGGGAATAGAGAAGGTCTGTTCTAAGTGTTTTGTTTTGTTTTTCTGTAAACTGAGGAGGACAAAGCCAGTTGGGTTTATGAAGTTAGGCAAATGATTCTAAGATAGCAATCAAAAATTAGTTTCTATAGCCTTATTCTCAAGGAAAGCATGGAGTTTCTCAGACATGAAAATGAAGAAAATGCTTATATTAAAAATGGCAACTCAAAAGTGCATTAGGTTTTCATGCATATTGTTTGGCAAGAAATACTGTGTGCCAGACACTGCAAGAGGACATGCAAATCAAAACTTAATGTCAAAAGAAAATCTGTTAATATTATAAGCCATAATGAAATTGTAACATCACCTCTGACGTATTTATACACAGGTTAATTTCCAGAAAGTAAAAAAACAAATAAACCAATCACAGAAATACTTCTAGAATAGACTCCATATGTCAGAAGACTTTTAAAATTGTTCAGTGATTCAGATAAAAATACAACATCTTTCTTACCATAACTGAGTTAGGTCGGTAATTGTGAGGATATTCTTCAGAGAAGTACTCTGTACTGTGGTTCAACCTTTGATGTCCACCATATTCTGAAGCATCAGAATCCAGAAGGATTTTATACTTAAGAATACTGTTAAGGTGCTATGTCAAAATTCTGTTAAATGGGAAATAAATCAAAGTGGGAATTCTGAAAGAAGCGTTACAACATATTTAATGCTAACATACTCAATATATAGCACATATATATATATATAAATATATATGTACACATATAGGCATGTGAATGAGATACAGAACCTGTAAAAACTGTATGACATTTTCTCTTGAAAATTTCATCTTAGCATAGTGACTCTAGTAAATAAAGTAGCTTCCCATTTTTTTTCTGTAATTTTCAGTGAATTACAAATTCACAGTATTACAGTGGACATGCACAGCAATTTGTGCAATTATCTAGATTAAGGATACACAAGTAAACAAAATAAGTGTCCTGGATTTGAACTGCATTTATTAATAACACAATTACGAACAATCATCAAAATAAAAACTAGTTTAACTGCCAGAGTCTGATCAACTGTTAAAGAAAAAAGTATATATATTTATAAGAATAAAACCTTATAATTTCTTTCAAAGCTCACAGAAGAATAGAAGAAAATTTATATTTAATAGAAGACCTTTTAAAACAAGCATTATTCTGACCTCAGTTGCTAAAATGGGGGTATTACTTAGCATTTTAACAATGAGTTGGAATACCTGCATGGACACTTATAAGAACTATAAAAACAATAATAATTTTAAAATCCAAAAACAAGCAATAAAATAATTTTGAAGAAAGAAAATAAAAAAGAAGAGAGGAAATATAGAGTTAATCTAATCTATAGTACTTAGTTGGGACAAGAATAAATGAAGTATTTTATTATTTCCTGGCATCACTTCAGAAGTGTAAAAGTTTATTACACAAGCTATTTAGAACCCTTGAGTTTCAATAGTTTTGAATTTCTTGTTCTGGTATAAACAGAACATCTTTTACTTCCAGAAGTTACAACAGAAAGCCTCAAACTATACCCTTCTTCTGCCTCTCACAAGAAAACAAAAACAAATCCCTAACAAAACAAAACAACCCCAAACACATACAAATAAATATATTTTCTATAACCACAATCTGCTTCCTTAATTTAAAATCACAGAAGAATCTTATTTTGATAGAGCTTGTATTTATTAGGATTAGTCAAGAACAAAGCAACATGTTTTGTACTTAGGGGTTCTTTAACTGCTCTTGGACTTCTGTATTTGCCCACCCTTTGAAAACAGGTCTGATTACAATCTAGGGATTTTGGTATTGACAGAATTGTTTTTATTCAAATCTTCTTACATTTCTCTATTTCTAACAGTTGCTGATGAACTTAGAAAACTTCCTGACTGCCACAGTCTGACCAATTTCAATCCCCAACAACAAGAAAGACTGTTTATTTGAAGTCTGTCATAAAACAAAAGATGTTTAAACTAAAATTAAGTGCAATTTTATTCTGATGGTTCAGAAGACCAGCAGATTGCACAGCTTTTGGTGACAGTATGTAAGAAAGATGAAATACAGGTACAGATGAGGGAAGAAAACCAAAGCTGTCAATTATTGCATGATTAATGTTAAGTAATGTCTTCCTTGCAACTACTAGCACCAAAAGAAACCAGTGTCCTAAATGCCATGCTACTTTTTGATTTCTAGAGGGTACACTACATTCTCTAACAGTATTTCTGTTCATTGCTTTTCTTGTTTGTCTTTTAAGAAAATGTTAGGAGAAGTATACTTCATTGTCAGTGTTAGCTCTCAGTGCCTTATATGCTCACTATATAGTCCCTCTCCTTTATTTTATAAACATGCCCAAATTGTCAGCAATGTCTTGCCGTGCACAAAATAACAAACCAAACTACAGCTCTGACTTTTTTCTTTAGTATACTTCCAAAGCCAGTATCATCAAGGGCTGCTACTGCTGCACTGTATATTTTATGAACATGGCAGGGGAATGTCTCCCTCAAGCATTTCACTCACTGCTACTATGATCTACATTATACATTAAATTTAATAATTTATCAATGTTGCTGAGAGGCCTGACATCTCTAATGATTCCTTTAAAACTATTTACAGCAAATGCAATTGTTATGGCTGTACTAATTTGAAATAAATTATCCAATTTCCTTAATCTACATCATAAAAGTATGTCTTGCAGCGCTCTCTAGCAATCGATGCCTCTCCTCACCTTGCAACACAGCTTATTTGGCTGAACTACTGTTAACCACATCCTGAAAAATGGGGACAAAAGCATTCTAAGATCTTCATAAATTAGAAGGAAAAATACTTAGTTTGGTAAACATGACCATTTCCCCTCCAACTTAAACCTCATAAAGAAGTTGCATTAACATTTCCAAATTGTATGAACATTTAAGCTTTGAATGCTACCTTCATATCAACATTAAACAACAGTTCTGCATTTTAATTAAGCACATAATAGAAGCATTTTATTTTGCAGTGAAGTCTCTCTAGTTTCAGTGACAGAATGGTGGAAATACTACCCCCTACTCTCACTGAAAAAGGACCAATTTCTGTTCAGTTTGATTCTCTAACTGTAAATTTCTTAACTACTACAGTGGAGTAGAGCAGTAAAAGCAATGAACTCTTGTACAGATCGAGCTGGAAATGGAAAGTCTGTCATTATATACCACATTAATTACTGAATTACCATGCTTTTATGATATTTTGAAATACATATTTTAACACAGATTTTTAATTTAATCTTTTGGATGCTTAATGACACGTAAAGCACCACCAAGTAAAGGCAAACTGTAAAATGAAATAATTTGTATTTCATTCCTCAACCTTTGGTATTGAAAAATGAATACCAGTGTTAATTGTGGGGATGATGGCCCTGCATAATTAGGGACTTTTCAGACAGGACTTTCTATTGGCCAGTAGGAAAATAGTGCAAGACTGAGCATTTATAAAGAAACTGTCCTCTGTATAGTCTGGTTTGATTCACACAGTTTTATTTGAATGTGTTTGATCTATGATAGATGTTTAAGTACAGTTGGGTCCTCTGTATTATACATAAAAGTTCTATTAGAGAGATTACATGACAGGACACTTGACCTATCAAGTTAGAAAATCTGAATATAACTGAGCAAGAATGGAAATATAGGAAGGATAACTAAATGTACAAAAACACTGTGTCATCCTGACTGTTTTGCCTCCAGCTTTCATAATGTGTTTTAAAATTAAGTTCAGGCACTGTTATAGTTTCGATTTCATCATACAATTAAAAGTTTAAGCACCCCTACTTCTGTTTCTGTGGTGCTTTCCAGACATGTATGTAGAGCTTGAGTGTGAATGTAAATATTTATTTTCTTTTCAGCAAAGATGTAAATAAGCTCCCACCTTCTTGCTGTTCTTCTCAAAATAGAAACAAAATATCTTAAAAAGATTTCATTTTTATTCCTTGCTACCGTTTCTTAGCTAAAAAAAAAAAAAAAAAAAAGGATATAGTTTAGGGGACAAAGCTAAAGCACACATAAAAAAAGATCAAAAACTGTGCTGAAACACCTACTGTATAGTCATATATAGGAACTTTCAGAGAATGAATTTAGGCTAGAAAGAAATACAGGTACAGACAACAGATATGAGAACAATTTGAAAAAGCCTTTGATCCTTTAAACAGTCCTGGGATCAACTGAGCCAGTTATAGAGGCAACAACAGTAACACTGGAATGACTGCACACTTAATACATCTGGAAATTATAACCTTATGATGAGATTAAATTGACTCATTCTCATTACATCCATATGAACAACTACGGTACACCCTCCTCCTTGGAATGTCCAAAGAAAATATTGGGTGCTTTCTTTTGTTTGTTTGTATAAAGCAAACAACTCATTCAATATTTCTCAAATGAAATCCTTTAGAGAAATAGCTGCGTATATGCTCTCATAATTGCATATCACATATTAGAGACCAACTCTTCTCAAGATCCCTATATCTTACTAAACACTTCCATATATTTAGTCATTGTTCTAAATATATTTGCAGAGGCTGTACAAAAGCAAGAGATATTTAATTAGAGCATTTGGTATAACATAATGGAATGCAAGAGAAAAAAAAAAAAAACAAACACAAAAAACAGCTCTCCTCACACTCTCCAATTAATTGTCATAGATTCTTGAAGAAAAAGACGCTCAAGCACTGTTGTAACAGCTCACCACACGTGATCCTGTATTGTGTATGACAAGAAGAAGAAAGCTTTATAAGCATGGAATAGTGAACAGAGAAAATACATTTTCTTACAGAAAAGTTAGACAGATTCTGTATCAGTATTGTCTCACCATTCTAATCCAGAAACAGATATAAGGGGATGGTTTCCTTCTTTCAAAGAAGTTATATCATAATAGATTAAAAGAAAAAAGTTTTTTCTCAATCACTAATGCAACATCAAATTACAGAAAAGTTGTCTTTACTGAAGACAGATAGTGAACTGAAACAGTTACATTAGCACAGTCCAATAAAGAGTTATAAAAATAGACTCCAAAACCCAGAAAAAATTATCAAAGCTTAAAATGAACTAATAAGCTTTTAGATTAACACATCTTCTTTCTCTTACTAGATAATATTGCTGGAGAAGGTAGCATGTTTTCAGATGTGCAAGACCATTAAGAAGCAGTGGTGGGTAGGAGAACACAAAAATAAAATGCTGAGAATTCCAGGGACTGTAATTTTTATAATAAAGAAATGCTAGAATGTAATACTCTCTCCTTTTAGGCAGAAATAAGTTGACATGATTTCCATACATGTTTATGCTTATCTAATGCTCCTGTCTGAAAAGACAGAGAATATGTGACTTATTGAAGTTGGATGTATTGAAATTTTTAATGAGGATGCATTTAGCAACTTAAAAATCATCCTTAAGCATAGCAGATGAAAATCAAGGCTGATTCTGTTTGATGCTAACCATTAAACTGCTTTGTAGTAAAGTTAGTTTATTAGCTACATGCATAGTGATTGTACAAGATAAAAAGTTCCTGATTTGGAAATATTTTGACAAATCTAACCCTTAGACTATGGTAAAATATTTTTGCCCATTTGAAATAGGAATCAAAAGTCACCTACAAGTATTTTACCAGCATTTCTCTTCTCTCTTGTTTTAGCAACTAGCATGCAAATAGTCTACATCTGAACTAAATTCGATATTGTAATAAGTGGATGCTTAGAGGTCAGATTGAATAAACCAGCATAACAGTAGGATGACTCATATCAACATATAAAGCTGAATATACAAGTCTTTCCAACTTTGCTCATAAAAAAAAAAATAAAAATAAAAAACTCACCCTAAGCAAACAACATAGAAATTACTAAGAATCAACCCTTACAAGTATGGATTAAAAATATGTCATTTATGCACCAAAATTTCCTTTTACTACTTTAAACACAGAAATAGCTTATCCTGCTTTTTCAGTACTTCTGTATTCAAAATTGGAAACTACATGAGGCAAAACATGAAGTTCACAGATTCCAAATTTCATTTGAAGCCTTCACAGATACTAGTCACGACCAGAAGTTCATATGCCCTTAAACACATCATTATCTGAAATAACGTTTTTCCTTACTTATGCATATTTTTCTGTTCTTTAGATATAGCCAGCAGTTCAGATATGTAAGACACCAAGCTAATTTTCTCTACTTAAATCTCTCAAATAGTTGAAGAGAAACACTGCCTTGGTTTTAGTGTGAGAACAGGTCGGGCTGTATATACTAGTTTACTCACTCTGTAGATGCAAAACACAGAGTTATTCTAAGAAATAAATGAAAACAGAATGGCTTCAATTCAGGGTAGCTCTTAGAATAAAATCTCTCTCTTTCTTCAAAAACTAAAACTGGTTACACAAAGAATTAAGAGAGTTTCTGTATTAAAAAATTGAAGTGCAATGCTTTAAAAGTGCCATTTTGCATACCACAAATAACTTATCTTTTGTACGTTTACAGACACTCATTGTATGTGGACAGAGTCATGAAAGCAATTATTTATTTATTTATTTATTTATTGTTAACTGAAGTCCAGAAAAATCAAGAGATCAACTTTAAACACAAAAACCTTTCCCTGTTGAATCATAGAATGGCTTGGGTTGGAAGAGATCTCAAGGATCACCAAGCTCCAACCCCCCAGCCTGTGGGCAGGGCTGCTAAATGCTAGGTCAAGTACTAGACCAGGTTGCTCAAAGCCCCATTCAACTTGGCCTAAAACACCTCCAGGCACGGGACACCCACAACCTCTCTGGGCAGCCTGTGACAGCACCTTACCACCCTCTCTGTAAAAAAAAACTTCCCCCAGCATCTAATCAAATTCTTCCCTCCTTTAGTTTAAAATCATTCCTCTTTGTTCCATCACTATCTACCCTCGTAATGAGTTGATTTTCCTCCCGTTTACAATCCCAGTTTCAGCTCCATTTAGTTATTCCACTGTTTCAAACTATTTAAAATCAACTCTGAGTGTGGTTTGGCATTATCAAGAGCATGTTTCCCAAATTTAAGATGGTTCTAATTATTTACTTACGTGTAATCAAGCCGACAGAAATAACACAAAACTGCTATTTAGGAAAGCTACTGCTAAATAGATTCAAGTTAATTAGAGAAAACAGCTCATCTACGTAAGAGAGATGGCCCCCACTTACCACAGGATTTTACACTCCCACGAGAGTGTAGAAAAGAATATCATAAGGCAGCCTAAAGGAATAATGAGACCATCAAACCTTTAGGTTGAGAGGAACCTCTGGTGAAGTCAGCTACAGGGTTAAACCAAGTTTCTCAGGGCTTCATGTAGTAAGTTATTAAAAAGGTTATTCTAAAGATTGAGCCTGCACAACCTCGTGAGCAATCTGTTTCAACACTTGCTTGCCTGTCTGCACTATGGAAAGTTTCTGTTTGGAAAAGCAACATCCCTGAAATTAGATTTGTAGTTAATAAAGTTGTACCATGGTTGTAAGGCCACTCCAATTCAGACTTTAGACTGGATTTACTGGAACCATGCCCTACTCAAGAGTAAAAGATATATAGGAAGTGAATGCCATTCTGTTTTTCGTAGTTACGCAGAAAAGATGTTGGAAAATGCACTGATATATAGAAATCATGAGGATGATAATGAAGATGATACATTACTGTTAACATACAAAGGTACTAGCTGGTTTGAGAAGTCAAAGCCAATAGTAATGAATCAGGGCTAAAGGAAAATACTACAGAAAGTGAGAACAGATAAGGTGTCCTGGCAAAAATTTTAATTGCCAAAATGTTACTGCTTGAAGAAGATATCCTGCCAAAGAGGGAAGATAAGAAACCAAATGAAAAAGGAAAGGGAAGCACCTGTAGAACTGAAAATCATTATAACGTTGAATTTATTTTGTAAAAGAAAAGCTATGGTCACAGTCATAACACGAATGACTAAAATGCAGAACAGAACCAAGAAATATAGTCGTAGATCTAATAACGAAGGTAATAACGAGGATGTTAAAGGGACAACATTATTTGCTAGTAAGACACACTACAAAAAACAAGAACTCATTTTTTAAATGTACCATGTGTGGAGGAAAGATAAAGAAGATACCAGAAGAACTGTAAAAAAGCCCATAGTTGTTATGACCCTTCTTTGTTTGTTTTCTTTTTAATAGTTCTTTAATTTCAATAACAAAGCAAGGAATTAGAATAACTTCAAGATGAAGGCTACCATTTTTCCTTCTCTAAAAACACTCCAAATTTTGGAGAAGACTAAGGTATCAACTTTGCAGAAGAGCATCAGAGAGTTTTTAGATGAGTTTTCAAATCAAATTAAACATATCGTCTTCATGATCTTCAAGTCAGAATGTTTACAGGATAGTAGAAGTCATTTATAAGTTAACTAATGATGCAGCACTGAAGGGGTAGGGGACAACTGCTATACCTTTTTGCTTCAACTGAACGTACATATGGATGTATATCAATATATAGCAGCTGATAATCACGAAGATAAAATGCTGATTCAATTTTGTTGCAAGATAACGAGCCTTATTAAAAAAAAAGGAAAATAAATATAGAGTAATTTTAATGAGACTTCTGGGTGCAGAAAAATTGTTTAACAAAAGTCAGCATGAAATCTTATGGAAGGAAAAAGGGTTATTTATGAAATCTTTAAGAAAGTTGCTTTTATCCACATTCATTCTGTCACAAATTTCTCTCACTCTCATACTAAATCACATGTCCAAGCATGCACTATAAGCATACAACACTGAAAACAAAGGATATCAGTTACCAACAGTTCATTATGCCCCTTAGGTTCTTCCTGATTCATAATGAGGATACAGCTACTGGACAAGTCTTTTACATCCTCTGAAAGATTACAGTTGTTCTGAGTTGTTATTCTTTGCTTTGGTATTCTCCTCACTACAGTCTCTGTAAGTGTTAGAAAAGATTGCTGTTCACTGTCTGCTTATCCTTGTTTACTTGCAATGTGTCTGCTTTCCTACTGTGCTAATGGGAAAAGGAATAGCATATGTTAAATCTTGTTGCCATCCCACTGTTGTTAGGATGCAGGGTCGTCTGACAAGTCAGCTGTGCCACAACAGAGCTGGTGACACTTATCTACCCTCCCGTCTTGATAAGAAAACTGATTCCTTTGTTCTGCTTCTGGGAACAACGTTCTCCATTATGAATACAGATCATTCTTTTAACTCTTATTTTGTTGTTTCCGTCAGTACTTGCACAAACATGTTTCTATTCATGTATTTTGTACATACTAGTAATACTTCTGTTACAAATGTATATTTTGAAATCTTCAAAATACTAGATTTGTTCAATTACACTACAGGGCCACAGTAAATTTAAGAAATGGTCCAGGGTGAAAGGTGGGAAGTTCAGTTGGCATAGATACAAAAAAGCTAAGAATTATTTAACTGTAGGGAATGGTACAAAATGAGAGGAAGTAAACAGCTGAAAAACATTGGCATAAACATCACACAATTCTAATTTTTCAAGACCATGAATCTTTATAGCTCTGTGGATTTGGAAAACTGACAGAACTATGACTTGGTTTTGACACTGAAGTTCAAGAAAGCTAATTCCAGAGGAATGGCTGAGAAATTTTAACAAGAGAAGATCAGAAAAGTGACAGCAGTATCATCTAAACAGAAAAGAATCTCTCTGCATCATAAAAATGGGACTAAGAATAAGCAGCGTTTAAAACACGTTTGAACATATTTCAATTAAGCAGTAAGGAAATCACTCTAATAGTAGAGACAGTAACACACTGGAAGAGATCTTTCTACAGAAGTGTGGAAGTTATTCTGAATTTACTATTGTTAACTTACATGGAAATTAAAGCTCCTTTTCTGCTCTTCCTTTCAGCCATCACTCTTCTCATTAGAGGAAATAGTTTGACTGCAGACAAGCCTTTGAATCAAATTAACCACTACACCATAGAAAGGTTTAGGCAAAATTAGAAAGAAAATAAAAGAGGAAAGTTATCAATGGTTTCCTGTTAACATTTAAATTATCTATAACCAGAACTAGAAACAGATGATCTAGGTGTTGATTATTGTTACATCTCCAAACTGAAGCAAATTAGGCAGAAATTTATTAATACAAGTTGCCTGTTTCTCATGAAGAGGCTTCTGAAAGAGCACCATTTATGAGGTAAAATTCCAGTATCAGCATAGAAATATTTTCTTCTCTTCTTCACGTAAAGAAATAGAAATTGAGAAATAGCATATGCTGCCCTAATAGTTACACAGAGTCATTGTGCTGGAAACCTGTGTCTTTTCCTACTCAGATCAAACTTTTTCAAGATGCATTAGTAGGCTATATTTCTTATTCACACGTATTAACCTTAACGTATGAACTACCTTGATAGAATTTGGCATTTAGCTGATCCTAAATTAAGTTCTTTGTCTTCATTTGCTGTATACACGCTGAATTCTAATAGGCAAGGACAGTTACATAACTGCACTTCAAAGCAGCCTGCAAAGCAGCGTCTTTGCCTTCAGCAATCACACTCCAGTGACTCATTCAAGTGACCTTATTTGCTCATTAGAAACTCTCGGTGCAGGTTGCAAATGTCAGAGAGCCTGACTTAATTTTTTTTTTTTTTTCCAATGAATATTTCTCCAGCATTTCAGTGACAATATTTGTGATATTCAATATTTGTGTTATTTCAGGCCTCATCTAGCTACCTGCATATCGACAACTCTGACTTTCAATATATTAACTGTAAATTCATGCCAACAATGAGTGTATGACTTTTTGATATTCATTCACTCTAGCTTCACAATGCTTTGGTACATTTTGTTATCTAAAAATGGCAATACTTGTAATGAGGTAAGCATTTCTTTTGACAATATTGTTTCCCTCCTTGCATTTTAGTAGTGTAGTATATGACAATATAAAATGTCAAGACACAGACATAAGCTAGTTGAGATTTGGTACTGCTCAGTAACACAGACTTTCACGCCCACATCCACTATTAAGGTCTCAGTCTTTGAACGTTTCACACCAGGATACATGATCTTAAGCAAATAAGATGTAGAACTGAGCAACTCACTTAGAAGGGAAATACATCAACAGAGAAGACAACAGTATAAAAGAGAAGAAAAACTGACTTCAAGCTAGCTGTGAGTCTTCATTAAGCTGCCTGTTCAGAAAAAGACTTTACAAACTATGCAATACCAGAAGGACTGTAATGTCTACTGTTATTTCTCTACAAAAGCACAAGTTTGCTATGCCAACAGGCTACAAATAAAGAGCTGCTGGAGGAAGGTAACATCTTCAATGAGATAAGAACAGCTGAATGCCTACAAAAACATTGGCCAGAGACTCAGGAAGCTCTGTATCCTTTAACGTAACTAATAACATATCTGAGAAGTCAGAAATAGCAACAGTGTAGTTATATATATATTTGAGTATGTGCCAAAGCCATCCAGTTAATACAGACAAATTTAAGACAAGTGTTGCATACACAAATCTGATTAATCTTTTCCATTAAACAGACTGAAACTTAGGTATGGGTAAGTAGAATGATCTACACTACATCACTAAGTTTCTTTCCAATGTCATTCAGTTACACTTTTTATTAAAAAGAATTTAATCAATGCACTATAGTATTTGGCTTTAAGGCTTATTCAGCAAATTGCCTCTCAGAGTGCCAAGTAAAAAATCCATTCATTTCTTAAAATAAAAACAACATAGGGTAACAATAAGCTCTTGTTTTCAGTAGTTCTGCTTCACCTTCAAGTTCAAAAGGGAGAGTAAAGAATTGCTTTCAGAAGTGGAGAAGTTCTGATGTTTTAAGGTCATGTGTGACAACATTTCCTATTTATACTTTCATAAAATCTCAGGCTAAAAGTTACAAAACTACGCATAAAAATCACTGCTCTAATTGAAGGACATGAGTTACAAGAAGAAAGGTTCTGCATGAAAAACACCACAGTGTCTTTAGAGTAAACAGATATTAATCACTGGTCAGCCAAATATTGGTAAGCAGAAGATGCTGAAATTGGCAATAGTGTTTGCTAACATCTGGATACATTCCATTTAAAAATTGGTATTATAAACAGTTATGCATTGTTGCTATACTACGAAAGTCTGAACACTATAAAAGACTGAGCTGCAAGAACACATCATTGTGATTTTTTTGCCTATAAGCTGATGCCAAGTATTATTCAAGGAAGCTATTTTTGATTAGTAGTTTAGAAAACTCAATCAAGAAGGACTTCCAGCACACTCGAATAAATGAAGTCACAAATTTTAACTGTCCTGGTTAACTGGGGTATACAGAGGACTTCCTATGGTATTGTGTTATTGGTAACCACCACCCCTAACTTTCAGTTCCAAAAATAAAGGCAAATCCTAACCAAAGTACTAAACAAAAGCCTCAACTTTGTTCCTTTATCCTGGAAATTACACCATTTTTTACTTCTTCTGCACTGGTTCACTTTTACCAGACTTAGAAAGCTTACAGAAATGGTTCAAGTTAGACAAGAGATATGAAAAGAATATAGAACTTCTAGGGCTTGCTGGTACAAACAGAATTACAAATATCATATATTGTCTTCTTATCTGATAGAAATGAAGCCATTTCAGTTATTTTCAATATCTCAAAACTGCTGCCAATTAATACTATGCATACAATCAGTTACCACTGCTCTGCTATCTAGAAGATGTTTAAGAAACTTCTGTAACATGATTCTGCTTTCTAGCTCAGATTCAGAGAAGTGTTGGCAACTACATACCAGCTATTGCTAAGATTTCAGTTGCTCTCTAATATGCTGATCAAGCACTACCAGGTCATGGTAGTTCCACAACTCCATGGCTTTCCTTGGAGCAGTGGAAAAGCAAACTTTTTACACACAACAATGGGATAATGGAGTACTTTCATCTTTATTTATCAGTGAAAAGAATATAAAGAATGCAATTGCTTGATTTAATATTGCTTGGCTTTTACCTATACAGAACAGGAGCAAAAAACTTAGGTATGTTCAAGGTGTTTACAAAGAAGTTATTGCCCACGGACTTTGCTAGCAACAGGCTAGATTGAACCAGAGCTTGTAGACAGATATATAGCAACAGATAGCACATGTTATTTGGAATAATTAGCATCCTTAAAATCCTAGATACTGAAAAGAAGCTTCCTGTTTTCAGACATAAAAATACAACATTAATCAGGCTGTGATTCAGTTGGCAATAGCTAATGCCCAGAGTTCACTCACCTTGTTCATACACTGAACTTCTGTAGAAGAAAGCTGCTAGCGGAGGGATTGTTGAGAAGGTAACAGACAGAAAGAATCTATATTTGAAATTCTCAGATAAGACTACTAAATTTCAAGAAGCTCATTCGTTTCCCTCAAAGCTGTGAACAGTAAAGTACAGTAAAACAAGAAAACATTTCCCAATCAAATGAACCAAGTAAAGGTACATATTTGACAGAAAAGCAGTAGAATGATTGCATCAAGAACCCTCAGCTCTATCAGAGAAAGCAGGTACCATTGCACACAGAGGACACAGAACTAAAAATTTCACTATATGATTAGTGTAATAGGAGTTAGTACAACAAAACAGATCTAAAAAATGCAAATGCATTGTTTATAACTGGCAGTTCCATTAGCCATAAAAACTTTAGCTCAGTGAACGGAAAAGTTATTACGTATCTTTATACCTTAACAAAGGCCTTTTTCACTTAAAACATCTATAATATATTTCGTAAATAAAATTATATATTGCATTCACTTATACAAGAATGTGTACTGAGGTTAACATATTAAAATAAATATATAATTCAGACTGTAAATATGAAACATCATCTTTATGATTTTTTGTAACATGCTTGTTTTATATACACTTGAGCTGCTAAGTTCTCACACGATTGTCAGTGAATCAAGATTTTTGAAAAAGGATCTGAAAAAAAAAGTGATAATCTACCACTAAATAAATAATAAACATTTCCCAGTGAATTTCCACTTGCTTAAATTAAAAAATAAAAATAAATAAAATCAATTGGCATTGACTGTGGAAGCTGTTTAATGACCAGAGTAAACTACTCTCAGACCAACTTAATGAAATCCAGATGGGCCTTGTGATCTGCAAAGGAAAACCACTGAAGACAAGATTTTCCAATTTGCTTCTCAACAACTATTACAGAACAGTCTCAGCTGAAACAGGAGCAACACTTTCAGAATTCTACACAAATAACAAATGCCTAAGGAGAAAGGAGATTCTGATGTTGCAAAATAGACTCATGAAATGCTTCTGAAATGACTCGAAAGTTTAGAGCACTGGCAAAAAAAAGCCCAAAAGACTGCTTATATAAAATATTTATTCAATAGACTAATCATAAAAATAGTTTTATGAAGAAAGATCAAATAGTTTCAAAAGTGCCTAAGTACAGCTTAGTCCCATCTTTGTTGTATGTGATATAGAAAACATTTTTTGTAAAATTATGCACAACACATTTAAATATATGCATAAAAATAAAGCCTGGGCATTTAATTCACTTAGAACTGAACAGAAAATGAAGCTAGGGAAACAGACACATAAGTAATATTACTAAAATGCAGGCCTCATCAAGATGTTTGTCATAGAAGAGAAAATAAATGATATGAAGTTCTTGTGATTCAGTTTTTTGGAAATATTTCTCAAGCATTTTTGAGAACTGAAACTTTAGTATTTTTGACAGAGAAAGTGAATAATAAAACGCTTTTTGGTTTTAATTGCAACTGTATATGTATCAGAAAGTCAAGCTAAATCTATTGTCATGTGTTGCAGTCCTTAAAATTGACCTCACATCTTTTCCACCTGCAGAACTCAAAGCATTTCATACAAGACAAAGGAAGTATGGTAGCTTCAACTAAAATAGGCAGATATCTGATGCCAGTGACAGTGAAGTGTTGGTATACCTCACATCATCATATTAAGATTTTACTAAACCAAATTACTACTCCATTCTACCTTTACTAGGAGCTAAGGTAGAAAAACACAGGCAGCAGAGTACAGCAATGAAGGATTTGACTTGATGTTTCTAAACCAGAATGCTGCTATGTTTTGGAGTTTCTGTGGGTAGATTCAGCAGTAATCCAGTAATAAGGTGCTATACTGTATGAAAGCAACTCAAATACATCAACAGTTTGCTGAAACGGCTAATTAAAAAAATAAAAAATAGAAAAGTTAGGAGCTGCAGCGCTTTAAACTGACACGGTAAGATTCATTAGGCTTTGCTTGTCAATGCACTTGAAAAACTGGATTTGGACACAAGTAAAACCAGCCAATTACTCAAGATTAATCATTTACTGTTTCTCAGCTGAGCTAAGAGCACATTCTCAGTACACCCAATTATAAAACAGAAATTGCACAATCTTCCTGGAGGTTTAAACTAATGCATTTCCTTGTACAACTGTGTGCATCTTACTCTTGTCAGCTTCTGTAATTTAAGAAGCAGGAGTTCCTTGATTTCTGTGCAACATTTTGGGGTGGTGGGGGAGATTCACAAAGACATTTTCAAATGGAGCCTTTAGGGTTCTACTTCTACATGTGTTCTACAAAATGATTTCATGAAGATAATAAACTTCTAATAGTTGTTTTTACTATACATTAAGAATTAAAGCAAGACTGTACTGATGAGGAATAAGTGATGTCTCACCTTCTAGTTATAGTTCGCATTAATATTAAATAAACAAACAAACAAATATAAATACCAATTAAGTAAATTTCCCTGTAAAAATGAAAGAGTAAGAAAAGGATATTTTCCTGGAACTTCAACACCGACTCTGTAGTCCACGTAACTTTCATATGGATGAAAATTGAAAATAAAAAGGAGACCAGCTCTCTCAAATGCAATGACCTTGTTGGATTCATGCTTTTCAGTCACAAAAGCCTAGGAAGGAAAAAAATATGTAAATCCAATGCTAAGAAATATTTTGCTTCATAGAAACTATCATAGAATCATAGAATGGATTGGATTGAAAGAAATCTCAAGGATCATTAAGTTCCAAGCCCCTACCACACACAAGGATGCCAACTGTTAGATAAAGCTCTAGATCAGATTGTCCAGGGACCCATCCAACCAGGCCTTAAACATCTCCAGTGACAGAGCATCCATAGCCTCCTATGGGCAGCATATCAACATTTCAGTGAAAAACTTCCCCCTGACTTAGGTCACTGAATCTCTCTTACTCTCGTGTAAAAACATTACCCTTGTCCTATCACTATCTATCTTTGTAAAAAGTTGACTTCCCTCCTGTCTATAATCTCCCTTTAAATACTGGCAGACTGTAATGGAGTCTACTCACAATCTTCTCATCTTCAGATTGAGTGAGCCCAGCTCCTTCAGCCTGTCTTCATCGGGGAGGTACTCTAGCCCTCTGATCATCTTTGTGGCCCTCCACTGGACTCCCTCCAAAAGCTCAACAACTTTCCTATACTGGGGGCCCCTGATTTGGATGCAGTACCCCAGGCTGGGGCCTCATGAGGGCAGAGTAGAGGGGGACAATAACTTCTCTAGTCCAGCTGGGAGCTCCTCTTCAGATGCAGCCCAGGAAATCACTGGCCTTCCAGGCTGCAAGAGCACACTGCTGGTCCACGTAAAGCTTTTCCATCTATCAGGGTCCTTAAGTCCTTCTCAGCAGGGTTATTCTCAAGGATTTAGCCTGCATACATACCTGAGAGTACCTGATCCAAGTGCAAAACCTTGCACTTTGTTTCATTGATTGATCCTCATTACGCTGACAAGGGCCCACCTTTTGAGTTAATCAAGGTCCCTCTGGATGGCACCCCTGCCTTCGCTTCTATCAACTGCACCACTCAGCTTCATGTCATCTGCAAACTCACTAAGAGCACACTCAATCCCATCGTCTATGTCACTGATAAAGATGTTAAAAAAGTACCGATCCCAGGACAGACTCTTGGGGGACACACTGCTCATCACCAGCCTCCACCTGGACATAGAACCATTGACCACAATCCTCTGACTGCAACCTTCCAACCAAGACTTTATTCAACGAATAATTCACCCTTCAAATCCATCTCTCTCCAATTTAGAGATAAGGACCTGGTGGGGGACCAAGTCAAAGGCCTTGTAGAGGTCCAGGTACATGACATCAGTTGTCTTCTCTTTGTCCACTGATACCATTACTCCATTATAAAAGGCCAGTTGATCAGCCAAGCACAACTTTCCCTTGGTGAAATTATGCTGGCTGTCTCAGATCACCTGCTCATCCTTTATGCACCTTAACATGTCTTCCAGGAGGATTTATTCCATGACCTTCTCAGGCACAGAGGTGAGGCCCACTGGCCTGCAGTTCCCTTCCTCACTTTCTTATAAATTCATGTGATATTTCCCCTTTTCCAGTCACCAGAGATTTCAGCTGACAGCCACAACTTTTCAAATATGACAGAGAGCAGCAACCTCATCCATCAACCAGTTTCCCTTAGGACCCTGGAATGCATGTCATCCAGCCTCGTAGACTTGTACACATTCAGCCTCATGAGCTGATCTCAGTCTTGCTCTGCTCTTACAGTGTGTGGGAGGGAACTCTCCCAGTTCCCACAAAGTAGTTCAGGGATGTGAAGTTCAGGAATGTGAGAAATATGCGAATCCAGGTTAATCGTGAAGACTGAGATGAATATATCAGTGCGTACCTCAGCCTTCTCCATATCTGTAGTAGCCAGTTCCCTTTGTCATTTATCGGAAGAGGTACACTATGTTCTCTTTGGCCTGTCTCTTCTGACCAGTGTACCTACTGAACCCCCTCTTGTTGTTTTCAACATCATTTGTCAAGATCAGTTCCATCTGTGTCTTGGCTTTCCTAATCCCATCTCTGCAAGTCTAGACAGAATCTCTGTATTCTTCCTAGGTGTCATGTCCTTGTCTCCATTGCTGACACATGCCCTTCTTTTCCCTTAGTTTGACCAGCAGGTCCTTGCCAAGCCTGCCTCCTGCCTTTCCTGCCTCCACTGCCTGCTTTCTTATTCTGAGGGATGGAGAGCACTTGCTTTCTCAGTAAGGTATCCTTAAACAGTAGCTGGCTTTGTTTCACGCCTTTGTCTCTAAGGTCAGCTTCCCAGGAGATCTCATTCAACAATTCCCTAAAAAAACCTGAAGTTTGCTCTCCTGAAGTTCAGGGTCCTGACTCCACTCTTTGCAGGCCCACATTCCTCAAGATCATGAACTCAACCAATTATCTTTAATGATCTACATTGGTGAGCACCAGGTCCACCAACATTTCACCTCCGATTGGTCTGTCCAATATTTAAAAGACAGTTATTGTCAATGGACACCAGGAGTCTCCCAGATTGCTTGCAGCAAACTGCATTGCTTTCCTAGCAGATATTTGGAAGGTTGAAATCCCCTGTCAGGCCTCATCAACAGGTTCCTCTTGATCAAGTGGCCTGTAGTAGACCCCAACTGCCACCAGTCTCATCCCTAATCTTAACCCACAGTCTCTCAACCTGTTCCAGACTTCTTCTAATCGAATTAACAAAAGTTAGAAAATACACTGACGCAGTACCTCATTTCAAGTAAAACAAAAGATTGAAGCAAAAAGAACATCGAATGTAATATGTAACTGTTATGCCTACATAATACTGTAGAAAATTTATGAACACTGAACTGTAGCTTACTTTTTAAAACTATATGTAAAATTTAAGAGGAAGAACCATATTTTCCTTTTAGCAAAACTGGATCTCTTTTATCATATGATTTTTTCCTTTTACATGGGGTAAGGATCAGCATCAGTTCTTAGTGTTTTTTTTTTGTTTGTTTGTTTGTTTTCTGTTTTGTTTTTTTTTTTAATTGTGCCCAAATTGCTCTGATAAACTACATAAAACACCTTTGCTGCATTTGCTAATGCTATTAATAACTAGAAGTAAATTTAAAAAAAAATCTTTGAAGTATATAATGACTAGTATGAAATAATTTAAACACATGAGAAATTATAATTCAGTTGCTTTAATAAGAAAAGGTACAGTGCAATATTTAGGAAAAAAAAGGTAAACACAAAAGTGACAAGTTGAAGATTAGGAAACTGTAACTTACGCTACAGCCGATCAAAAGTGTTTTCTCAGTAATAATTATTTATGCGAAAGTAACTTGTCAGAACAATTTACACTTTCCCAAAGCAATCCTTGGATTGGATTGCACACAATTTCATAGTCTGCTTTATCCAATCTGCAGTTACTTAAAAAAATTTGCAAAAATAATACTAAAACAGCTTGCTATGAAGCTAGGAGACTGTTCCACATTTGCATTATCTGTGGAAGATATTTCAGTGACAAGTTTTGACAACTTGAAATATATAGAGAGGCATTACACAGTGCATAATAAAGTGCTGTTTAAAATTTCTGCATGCAAATTTTGTATTGTTGTTATTCTGAACATGTACACAACTGGTGACTAAAAACTTATCATTTAGTATATACAGCTTACCGGAGGAGATGCAAGCCAGCCAAATTTTTCTTCCAATTTATTCATATCTCTATCAAACTCATTTAGGAATTTATAGCGAAGAAGATGATCATCAGTAAGATTGAACTGTCTTCTGGCATAGTGAAAGCTCTCATTATTCCCTTTTCTGGGGAAGTCAAGCCATTCTGGATGCCCAAATTCATTACCTATATTTAAAATATTGAGGAGCTGTGAAATTATGTGCTAAAAATAATAATAAAATCTTACAAAATAAAATTCATTAAAATGTATTTCCTTTCTACAAGTTTTAAATTTCAAAGAATAGTTCTTCGTACATGAATTGGTTCTTCTATTATTAAAATCATTTTTAGAACACTCATGCTTGGTAACAGGTTTGTTTGGCCAATAAAACTAGCAGAGCAAAATATCCATTTAACTTGTAGGGATATCTGAATTGATAGATGCATTTTAACCCCTATGCTATCATAACATGATAACTTCTCATTCCAGTTCCTTAAAATAAGGGCAACAGTAATTCAGTTAAGCAGGATACAAGCTTCACAGTCACCCTAAAACCATCACCATGGTTTATGTAGAATATCCAAAGCAAATCTCAGCTGACAAAAGGTAAAGAATCGCGTCAACATTTCAACTAGAATGCAATATATAGAATAACATTCACGTGCACAAACTTTCTGCTTTGTTTTATTTATATACCATAATTATTACTGTTTGATGCAAATCCAGGTGAGCTTTAACGTCTCTAACTCATACTATAAACTACAGCCTAGTATACTCCCAGCCAACTTTGAGTACTCATTTTACACAAGACTAGACGGCAACCAATATTTTGTAAATTAAACACACTGCAAAGTCTACAGTAGCTGGCTCACCTCAAACTATTTATGGAGAGCACACAATACCTAGCCACTCCAAAATACAGGCAACAAGTGGTGTATCTGGAAATACGTAAACTAATACAATCAGATGTAAAAGGGTTACTATTAAAATCCTAATCTTTCTACAAACAGCTACTCAACTTTTGGCAATAAACTGCACTACTGTGGGCAGATGAAGGACAGGGGTGCTGAGGGAAGGTGTGCAGTTTCCTGGATGGATACCCTGCATGTGTAGCCACCATCTGCTGGCTCACACAGCCAGCATTGCCTGGGAGGCTCTGAGGTTATGGTCAACAATGACAGCTATGAATTCAGATTTTCAAAATGGTTTTGGTCTATTTCCATACTTCATGGGAATAAAGAAGTGAAACAAGAACAAAAGAGAGAGGCTGCATATATATTTAGGAGAATCCTCTGCACTGGTACTTGTTTTGTAAGCAAGCTGACAAGTTGTAAATTAAATTTCCCATTCAAAAGGTAAGGCACTAAATTTCATATTCAGCTCAGAACCAGAGATAAATATAAAAGAATCAAAATCACAGCAGGACTCTCAAAAGGACCTTGGAAAAATGCCAGACTGAGTTCTTAAACAGTGAGAACAATAAGGTACAAAAACAGAGAAAAGATATTGCTGCAAAAAAGTTTACCTAACCACATTCAATATGCTGGACAAGGCATTACCTTCATTCATGATCTATATACACTATCCAAAAGATGGACTATACAAGATAGCTTAGTTAGAGAGTAAGAAACATTAGAAAGTCAGAGATGATATTCATCTTGAAAAGATAGCCAGGGAAATCATAACTTTTCATTCAAGAAAAACATAAAAGTGGGGAAATAACCAATGGAAGATAGTGAAGATAAACTGAACCAGCACATCATTTTAATGGAGTATTTCACCAGAAGTGTAGCTCTTTATGTTTAGACCATACAGCAACTCCCCTGTCTCCATCTGCTTTCCTTGTTTCCCCACCACAGTAGCTAGTGTTGTTTGAATGCTGTTTGCATTTTTATGATGTTTAAAATGAAAAGCAAAAAAGTTATTGTTTTAATCATTGATAATGGTCAGTAAGAAATAAGGAATTTTATACAGAATCACAGAATCACTAAGGTTGGAAAAGACCTCTAAGATCATCTAGTCCAAGCACATGGTCACCATCATGTCCACAAACAATGTCCCTCAGCACCACATGCACACATTCTTTGAACACCTCCAGGGATGGTGACTCCACCACCTCCCTGGGCAGCTTGTGCCAGTGCCTCACCCTTCTTCCTGAGAAGAAATTTTCCATTTTTCCATCTCAAACATCCTCCAGTGCAACTTGAGGCCTTTCCCTCTTGACCTATCACCTGGGAGAAGAGGCTGACCCTACCTCGCCACAACCTACTTTCAGGTCATTGTAGAGACCGATAAGATCTCCCCTGAGCCTTCTTTTCTCCCAGTTCCTTCTGCTACTTCAAGTAAAATTTTTGCTCCAGATCCCTCACCACCTTTGTTGCCCTTCTCTGGACATGCTCCAGGGCCTTCATATCTTTTACAAAGTGAAAGGCCAGAAACTGAACACGATACTCAAGATACAGCCTCACCAATGCTGAGTACACAGTATAGCAACTCAATAACAAGACTATATTGCTAATATTAAGGATGACAGCAGGGCTTCTAATAAACCTAAATATGCTTCTGCAACTTAAAAAGCATTAATGTTAAACATCCCTTAAGATGAAATACATACCTTGTACTACCTTTTTTTTTTGTTTGTTTGTTTTTAATTGCCTTTTGTCCTATTTTAACTCTACAGTAAAAGAAAGGAGAAGCTAGAAAATGGAAAGTAGGGGGTAACTGACTGATGCTTACTTCTATCCAAAGGTATCTGTTAAGTACATGCTTCATCCTCTCCTGTGTTCCCCTTTTCCTTTCTGATGAGAATCAGAAGCATTTTCTTCTTAATAATTGTGAAAGCCTCCAAGCATAGAAGTACTATTGGGATTTCTTTTCCTGTAATTAATTTGCTGTTTGATGTAAAGGTCCAAAGGACAGATTAACAAGAAGCCAGCTGCTATAAATGATGCAAATCAAGACAATGGAACAAATGTGGGGGAGGCTGAAAACAAGGCTGAAATTAACTGAGATTTTGATTAGGGAAACAAAACAAAGACAAATCATTGAAGTGCAATGCATACTAATTTTATTTAGGAATTGATTCAAGTTTGCTATTCCCTACATATTGTAGAACTTTATTGTGTACAAAATTTCAAGATCCTAGTCCCAACCAAGGAATTACCACTATCACTATAATGAAAATTTACATCACGCTTGTTTATTGGGGTAGAAATACATCTACAGCACGAAGTACTCAAGATGATGATGATTACTTTGTAGCTGAGCCCCACAGGTCATTAAAGTTTTCTTGATCTCCCCTCTTAAGACATCTTTACTAGTTATTTCCTCTCAAAGAATAAGGCTAAACAAAACTGAGGGCATATTTAGAACATGTAGGCAGTGCTAAAAGATGTTTGGTATTTTTGTTAGTTTTTTGTTTGTTGTTTTTTAATGAATTAAGAGATTAAGTTCTTAAAAAGCAGTTTAAGCAAGTACTTCACTTGACACATCAGAAGTTACAAGCTTTAATAGGTGTATAATATTGAACAAGTATATAAATGATCTAAAATACTGTAGAAAGTTTCTATTTAAAGCAGATTAGCTAGAGACTAAACACACTGCGACAGATATATGGCTGTTGTACTTTAATACATTTCTACCAAAGTAAGTGGTAGTTTAAACAAGCCAGGTAATTCTCAGCTCATTCCTGAGTTATAATTGATTTGAATTTAAGTTCACTACTGTTGCGAACATTATCACAGAATGGCCCGGGTTGGAAGGGACCTCAAGGATCATGAATATCCAAACCCTCTGCCACAGGCAGGGCCACCAACCTCCCCATTTAACACTAGATTGGGTTGCCCAGGGCTCCATCCAATCTGGCCTTGAACACCTCCAGGGACGGGGCCCCCACAACCTCTCCAGGCAGCCCGTTCCAGCACCTCACCACTCTCACAGTAAAGAACTTCCCCCTGACATCCAACTTAAATCTTCCCTCTCTTAACTTAAAACCATTTCCCCTTGTCCTGCTGCTATCTACCCATTCAAAATGTTGACTTCCCTCCTGTTCATAGGTTCCCTTTAGGTACTGAAAGGCTGCAATTAGGTCACCCTGAAGCCTTCTTTTCTCCAGGTTGAACAAGCCCAGCTCCCTCAGCCTGTGACAACAGCTGTGCTGTTAATGGAATTGAAGGCAAGACAATAAATAAGAACAGGGATGCCACACAGGACATCAGAACAAAAGCCTAAGAGTGTTAAACAAACTTAAGAAAATAATTAATTAATTAATTATATTGCTGAAAGAATTAGGAGAAAATTAGAAATTTAATTACGAATGAAATTACAACTACAATATGGGAACGGCAAATATAACTCCAGTAATTAAGATCCTTGATCCTAGAAATTACATTAAGTACACCATGATGTGCAAGACATTATAATAGACTTGAGAGACTAAGTTGAATGTATCTAAGAAAATGACATAAAGTACAGAAAGGACTTATCAGAAGTATTTCATTCTAGACTAGTTTAACTTTTGATAACGTCTTAAGAAATGCAATATATCAAATCTAATTCTACAATATATCACAGAAAAGAAATATCAAAGAAATACATCACAATTTCACTTCATCAGAAACCAAAACAGGCTTGTATGGAAAAAAACCCACCAAAGTAAACTTTTTTTTTTTTGAGTCTCATTTGCTTCTTTTGCTAAGCATGGATATTGTACTTGCTAGCGTCAAGCCTGGCAATGTAAAGCATTATTGTGGTTGTGCAGTAGTACTCAGAAGATGTTTCCTGGCTATTCCCAGAGTCAGATGAGCACGTGGCAATTCAGGTTGACTGAAAATCAGCATGAAGGGAGATGATAAAAGGTAACAGACATTTATTCCTGTTGCAGAGTATAATAATACCAGATGAGAATATTTATTCAGCTATATAGTGAGTAATCTATACTGATCCTATTTTGTTATTAAACCTTTGTTGCACTGTATGACTGCACACACACATACACACATCAGTTATTAAGTTTCCTGTTGGGATCTTCGACTCCAGCTTCAAAACACTGTAATCACTGATTTGTTGTATGTGGATCAGCTGGAAATGGCTCAAGACATAGAATAAAGGAGGGGACATTGACTGTATTACAGGAACAAAAGAATGTCTCTCTTCTGGTGTGGAAAAAACATAAGCATTTCTCTAATGTGTCAAAGGTATAGGAAAGCACTCAGGCCATAAAATGGTTACCCTAGATCACACAAGAGATACAGTACTCTACCCACAGTAACTGACAAGAGCCAGGTCAAGTACTCAATGATTCTTTTTGTAATGGAAATTTTAAGGAATTCCTAGCATGTCTGACTTGCTGTGCCAAAAAATCTTTCTGGTTAACTATAGATAAGTTTCTTGTTCTTACACCAGAATAGCATACATATTTCTACAGTACTAAATAAAGGCATCTGTTATAACTTCTTTTTCAACTTTCATGTGCTTCTCAATCTCAATTTTTATCACAGCCAACAGTATGAATGGAAGGTTTTAACATGAATCACAGAATCATAGCGGCTGGAAGGGACCTCAAGAGATCAGAGTCCAACACTCCTGCCAAAGCAGGTTCCCTACACCAGGTAAGTATACTTGGGTCTGGAATTCTATACCCAGATGATAAACAAGTAAATCCAATGGAATCATAAAAAAAATACTCTTTCATTAAGAAACAACTTTGTGCTAGAGATTTAACAGATCTGGTAAAATCTTAACTAAGGCAAATGCTCTCCATATCTTTCTTCGAGGTTAATAAAATAAATATTGGGTCATAGAGAAACTGCTTCTGTATTCTGACAATTTGAGAACAAAGTTTGGGTGTCAGCTCTGTTATGAGTGTTACTGCCCTCCTCCCTTCCCTTATCAATCTCTGGCTGGCTTACTTAAAGCTCAAAATATTTCAAGAATTGTGAAAATTGTCTTCTGTTCTTACTTCCTAAACACTATTATTGTGGATTTTCAAATTGGAAAGAATGAAGTATAACATTACAAAAAAAAATTATAAGTCTATGAAAACTATGTAGATAAACATAGTATTTATTGCATGTGCCAAAGCTTCTGGCAGCCAAAGCTTCTTCTGTGAGGAAGAAATGGACATAGGGTTGTTGGTCAACACTCAAGTAAGTGACCCAGTAGAGTGCCCAGGTAGCTAAGAAGGGCAATGGCATCCTGACTTGTATCAGAAATAGTGCAGCGAGCAGGAGCAGCGAGGTGATCATACCCCCCATTTTCAGCTCTGGTGAGGCCTCGTCTTGAGTTTTTAGCCAGTTTTTGGCCCTTCAGTACAAGAAGGACACTGAAGCCATGGAGCACATCCATAGAAAGGCAACAAAGCTAGAGAGAAACCTGGAGCACAAGTCTTAAAGGAAGTGGCTCAGGGAACTGAGATTGTTTAGTCTGGAGAAGAGGAGGTTCAGAGGAGATCTTATTGGTCCCTACAACAACTGGAAAGGAGGTTGTGTAGTGGTGGGGGTTGGCCTCTTCTCCTGCATAAACAAGCAATAGGACTGGCCTCAGGCTGCACTAGGAGAGATTCAGATTGGATGTTAAGAAAAATTTCTCCAAAAGAGTGATCAGGCACTGGAATGGGCTGCCTAGACAGATACTTGAGTAACTGTCCGTTGAGGTGATCAAGAAACATTTAGATGAGGTACTAAGGGACATGGCTTTGTGGGGAAATAACGGTTGTAGGTTGACAATTGGACTAGATGATCTTGAATGTCTTTTCCAACCAGCGTGATTCTCTGATTCAGAAAACCATACACCACTCAGCAGGAAAATACGAGTTTTATAAGCCATCTTCAACAGACAAAGGATTGTACTACTACACACATATAGTAATATATAGTGTATACATATACACACACTTATAAGATCATTTACTGGTTACTGACCTTTTCTCCTTCAAAAGAGAGACACTTGCAGTATATGTCACTTACAATAAATGTCTTCTTGTCAAAACAAACAGATTTACTGCATCATTCTCTCAGTCATTAAGGCAAAATGCCACAAGTTAATACAAATAAATCACCCAGAAAAACAAATATACTGATATCAGAGACTTAGTTAAATAGTAATCTATGAAGTCTCTTGAATTTATATTTCATAGAAGTGGACAAATGCTTACAAAATTGGTGCTCTTGCAAGATACTGTATTAATTTGGTACTACTGTTAAAAGTTTTGATATTCTCATTTTTTTTCTATTTAATATGCTGACCATTTTACAGAACACCAAACTGTAGCTTGGTACACAGGTTGTTAAGCCTAGACAGTTAACCTATACCAGTATGCAGATGATATCGAATTTCTCAGAAGGCCTCCATTTTTGAAATATATTAAAATATGCAATTTAGCTTTTTCTTTCCCTTATATTAGATGATCACAGTACTTTCAAAGTTCACCATGACAAATACTCTGAAATATTCTCTTAAAATTGCATGTATTGTTATCTATTCCTTACACAGTCTACATGGAATCCGCAGAAATCCCACTAAAAGACACTTCTCACAACCAGTAATGCTATTTTCTTTTTAAGCTGGAAAAATAAATGTTTTGAAACCTCAGTAGAATTCAGGATTCAGCAAATACTGCTGTAAAGCCAAGGAATAAGCCCACATCCCAGACTTCTGTGAAATATATTTCACCTGAATTCTATTAGATTTATATGCCACAAAAATGATACAGTTGACACCCTGGTTCCCATGTGTATTTCCCAGGACTATATCTGGCTTATCTAAGGAAGTCTTTCAGGCAGAATGGCTGTAGTAGAGAACACTACTAAAACATTCATACATAGAGAAGGGGCCCCATTTTTGTATACTGCCTAGGCATTCCTACCTTCTCAGCTAAGAGCTTACTTTTTAAAAAGAACTGCAACTAATCCTTAATTCCCTGATTAGAACAGAGACACATCTGCACCGCATCAAACACACTGAGACTGCTCAAACTCATGGTGTTAAACTTACTTTATATAGTGTATCTGATGAGTTTTGTAACTTTCCTAGGGCATTTTAACATTAAAAAAAGTGATTGCTAACCTAACTCATTCAAACATAACTATAAGCTTACTTTGCAAGAAATTAAAGGTAATGTCTCAAGTACATTTCTTTGTGTTTTATTATCGCATAAAGGCTTACACTGATTTATAGCAGTATTCCATCTGTTCTTGCATTTTTTACTCAACAGGGATATTCAAGTCCGTAGTAAGGATGGCAATCCCAGGCCCAGATTAGAAATGTATTCTTTCATAGTTATGCATAGATACTCAAAAGTAAACACTCTGTGATGAAGTGGCAGTAGTGTATGACTTTGACATTACTATTAAGTACACTATATGTGTGTTATAAAATCACAGAACCATTGAAGTTGGAAAAGATCACTAAGATCACCTAGTCCAACCATCAACACATTCTATTCCAACTCTTTGAATCTGCCAAGGCATGACGGTGTTGGAGCTAGCTTACATAGAGGAACAGCTTGGCATAGACACTGTACAGTATGATTTACATTAGTTTCCAACAGAGGCAAAGCACAATGTGTTCACAGTTAGTAGAACTATATTTACACAGGAAAGTATTTCTCTGGAATGAACAGTTTGTTTACTTATCTGTAATGTTTCATCAAAAGAGTATTCAATCAAATATTATTAATGCCATTAATGATATTCAGGTCCTAGGGACAGACAAATGTTTTTCCTTAAATGCTTTAGCGAACAGAGCTCAGGAGATTTGTCAATTCATACTACTGACACTGAGGACCATGAGAAATCATCTAGATAAGATTTTATTGACCTTCTTTTAAAAAATTCTAGTCACGGAGGTTTGTTTTCAGCACCCCTTGTGCAGTGTATAATAATACTTTTCAGACATAAAACTTACCCCAAGATCACATGCTGCATTTAACAAATTGACTAACAATGCAAATATGTGTTTGCTACACTATAAGAGTTTTCATTTTGCTGCTTCTTATTAGTAGCATCTTGGCAAAACAACAGACTGACATGAAAACTGTGACCTTTCCACTACACTGCATGTCTACTCAACGATACATCTTTTCATACTACATTGTTGCTAAAAAAACAGGAAAATTCTGGAAAAAAAAAAAAAAAAAGCCCCAAACAATCCCCTTCAAAACAAAGCAGAACAAAATTTGCTGGGAAGGAACTTTTTTTCAAACAGAATATGTCAACAACAAAGTTCGAGCTTACTCTTTCAATGTGACATACTGCTAGCTATTGGTGAATACCACAGTTAACACATCAATGGATTTAAAAAGTGAATCAAGGACAAGTTTGTAAGAGGAACAGGTCATAGAAAAATGGCAGAATTTTTTTTTGCCATAATACATTAAATAAATGGAAGCTTTCTTACTGGCTCTAGTTAGTCCAGAATTTAATTCTCTAATATTGGGATAACAGACAAGGTTTTAAGCTAGTCAAACTAAATGAAAACTAAAGAAAAAGACTACTTGAATAATATTTGATTAAACTGAAAGTTTAAGCTTTCCACATAAAGTAAGTCAATAACGAAAGTTTAAATTGTTCAGTAACATTCAGCACTTGCAATGGGAGCAAATGTTGTTAAAATTAGGTAAATATGCATTTGTTAAGAACAGGAAGTGATGAAATTTGATATGACTCCAAAAAATAAGAAGGAAAAAAAAAATTGTCAGCTTGCCTTTAGACTTCAGGGAGTCAACAAAAAATGTTAGACTAGAAAGAGGATTGTAATAGATGTCAATGCTGACAAGAAAAGATATCTGGGAGCATAGCTTGGGCATGAAGGTACAAAACAACCCTGTCAGATACAGGTGTATGCGAGGCCCGGTCCGAAGATCTTATTTTATTATGTTAGCCTATGATGTATGGCCTATGTTGTATGGCAGTAGAGGATGAACCTTCCAACTACATTTTGTTGCCATGAGACACATGGTAGCAGAGGGACAGTTACACAGAATGGTGTCTGACACAGAAGTGCCCATGAAGCAAAGGTAAATCATCAAATTCCACCAAATGGAAAAACTGGCACCCATTAATATTCATTGATGCTTGCTGGAAGTTTGAGGAAATCACACAGTGGATGTGAGCACAGTGAGGTGGTGGGTGGTGCATTTCAGCAGTGGTGACAGTGATGTGAAAGACAAGTCATGTTCCAGACAGCAATGCACAGCAGTAACACCATGTCATGAAGAGTGCCTCAATCACCTTACTTACACAACTTGACTCACAGTGGTGACTAGGTAGAAAAAAAGCAGTTTGTGACCGAGAATGTACTTTATCAGTGTTATTGTGCTCTTTGCATCTGTTGCATTTTCCATGGAAATAAACAGGAAGCATTACTTTCAGAGTAACCCACATATATTTTACAAAATCCTTCATACTAGCTGACTATAAAGAGTCAGTTTAAACTCCTCAGGAAGATAAAAATAACGCACAGAGAACGTCAGCCTATCTTCTACTCAATTGCATATAGTGTCCACTTCAGAACTGACATATCATCTACTCTAGAAAATCAGCTCCTTTCTTGTAAATATGCCTTTACATGCACTAGAAATATTTATACCTCCATAACACATGCTTCATACTCAGAACTGCAATAAACAAGAAGTCAGATAGACACTGGATCATGAACTTGCTCAACTGCCCACAGAACAGGCCAGATACTTTTATGTCAAATAAACAAAAAGTAATATGAAGTCTTGCTTTCTTGAAACTGCAGTTTTAATACTTCTAGTTGCAGAACTGAACCTCTTCCTATTTAATGTCCTCAAAAAAGTATATTCCCAGTATTCCTCTAAGAATCACACATCCCTGCTTTGAGCCCACATCAAAGCTTCTGTCAGCTGCCTCCTGCTCTCTGCCTGAATGCGACTCATCCTGTCACAATGAGTATGCATTCATAAGCTTCTTAAAAGATAGTTGTTTTAAAGCCATATTAAGACCAATTCCAAACACCTAATTTGTTGTTTTACACATACCTAGGCACTTGCTAAGGGAATTTCAAAAACTTCATTTTCTGATTACTGTAAAAATCAGCAAAAACCACATCTTACTGCTATCTACATTACTTTTTTTCCTCAAGGAGATGGAAAGCAAGTAGAGCAGCTGAAGCAAGTTGCATATGAGCACTGTGGCACACCAAAGTGCTTTTCTTGAAGGATCCAGAGACTTCTCTCTGGTGTGCCAGCCTCAGAGCTGTGGGTACCAATGTTAGACTGCCGTGATTTAAAACAACAGCAACCGCAAACACAATAAAGAAGCCCAACAACAACAAGCAAGCATAAGTATCTCTAGATCACATACCAGATATGTCTCTGTAATTAAGGAGTATTCTGAATGTTACATAAGTGACTTCTGAATTTAGACAATACAAACAATATTTCATTTGCAGGACTTGGCACTTCTTCAATGCAGACTATTACTGTAATGCCTCCCTACTATGAGCTTATATATTTATGTACACATAAATACAAAAATATATATAAATTGCTCAGAGACATGGTGATATGGTGGATGCCTTGCCCCATCCCTGGAGACATTCAAGGTCAGGCTGGACCAGGCTCTGAGCAACCTGATCGAGCTGTGGATGTCTGTTTATTGCAGGGGAATTGGACCAGATGACCTTTAAAGGTCCTTTCCAACTCTAGGGATTCTATGATAAATATATACACAAATATAAATATTTAACATACATATTTATATGATTCATTTGTTAGTAAACAGTTCTCTAAAACAGCTGAAATCTGATGTGTGACTAATATATAACTTGAGCCACACCTTTAGATATGCAAGGACTTCTGTTCAGAAATATATAAGTTGAAACAATCAGAAAACTGGTAAAATCAAGTAGAAGCAGCTACAGAGCACTATGTCATTTCCAATCTTTTAGAAAGTTTTCAATTTGTAGCATTTCTCCTACAGAAGATTCCAGCGCAACAGCAGTAGCATTACTCTGCCTACTTACTCTTCATCACCTCAGTGACAGTCCATATACAATAGTAATCCACATGGATAGATTATTATAGTTTTCAAGTGTATATTTTGTATGAGGATAGCCAAGCTAAAAGCATGGCTAGCACTTCACACAGAAGGTAGCAGTATTGTGACATCCTTACTTGAGGAGCTTATCTCACATCCTCTAATTGTTTCATGGATATTGATTCTTACAAAGACCTGCTTCATTTACAAAGTTAACCTTGGTGCCACAGAAGCCTGTTTGTGAGCATGGCCCTTGGCATGTCTTTGAGATCCTAGATCATGCCCTAGGATATCTGGACATGCATCACAGAACATTTGCTAGCACCACAGATTTCTCTGAGGTATGGAACAAAGTTGTGCAGAACTTCTATACAAAGAACAAAAAATAAATCTGATGTATTACCAGCACAACTTGTCAAGGCATGCTGATTGACATATGAACTTTCTGTGCTTAAGTAGCCTAGGCTTCACAATCCACCTGAATTCTGATGAATTTGTAGTTAACTCATCTGCTGCGAGTGACAGTAAACCACCATATAATTAGGTCTGTACCTAGTTTAGTCTCTGAGGTAAGTTAGAAAACTCACTGCCTTCTTTGACTACTTGGACCGGAGGAGAAGAAAGCTTCTATCACACAGAAAAACTTCTCGATGGAACAGAATTTCACAACATGAAAGTGTGAAAAAGAAAACAGTAAAAATTATTCTCAACTAAGTCACATATGTCACATTCGGTAAGAAACTTTTTACATTAACGCTCTTGCAAGATCCTAACTCAGCAATTAAACAAGATGGGTGCATATGTCAAAGTTTTTGAACATAATCACATCTTCCAATTATATACCCTTTAAGATCTGAATATACAATGTCTGTTTCTTAGAAAGTATTCATTAGAGTCTTTTAATTAACTGTTACAGAGTTTGAGGACACCATTTCATGTAGTGCTTGGCTAGCACATCCAAGCTCATTGATTAAAAAAAAAAAAAAGCAAATGATTTGACCCAATGTTACATATTAACAACGACTCAGAATATAGAAAGCCTTCCAAAATGAGAAAAAATGCAAACATTTTCAAGTCAGGTTTCTTCTACACAATTCTCTCAAAAATAGACTTGCCTCAGCGAGCTGATAAAAAAGTGTAGCCTTGGCAGAATTCAGCATTCCTACTGTTCAGCATAGCATAATTTCTTTCTACAACTACTTCAATTCTGCTACTTAGCAGGAAGACATTTGAATTTTTATTGTATTTCTTCTTCTCAGTAAAATAACGTAGAAGGTTGATGTTAAATAATAATGGACTGAAGATATCAGGTTAGATCACTTTTTTTATTTTTTTCCCCATAAATATACACAGTAGATGAAAATAAATGCCAGCCACTGACAATGAAAAAGAAGTTGTGCCAACTATTCCCTTTCCTTCTGGGCTACTGCTGTGCTATAAATGAAATATTAGCCATCTGTAAAATCCAAACATGCTTGAGAAAAATACAAATACAAAAATGAGATTTTGAGAATCGTAACTTTTGATAACAGTTTAGAACAATCCTGAGGTAGTATTCATTTAATCAAGATATTTTCCTGTACAGTTATCAAAGTAAATGTGATACATAAAATTAATGAAAATATTTATATGCATAGATTAAGGACTCGGAGTGTGGGCAAACAGTACCAAACACTTCATCCTGACATTCCCAAATGCTCATAACTCTTTTTATATATTGAGTAAGCTGTAGAAGGGTCTAAGATATACCACATGCTTGACTTTAAAAACTGATGACTACTTTGTGTCACTGAAGTCATTTAATACAATAGCACTTTGAAGTAAGAAAATGTAAGGACAGATCAAGCCCAGCTGAAATCAGACAACCACACTTACAGTAAGGACAAGACTTTGTAACAGACAGGAGTGAGAGAAGCCCTTACTGAGCTCAAGATTAGATGAAATTGGCCTATTCCACTACTCACACAGGCTGAGTGGCAAAAATTCAGATGAAGTTCCAAGCTGACAGCCATTGCCTTCTACAGATTCATAGAATGACTTATCATCTGCCCCATGCTACCTTGTTCTGAAGTAAGCAACTCTGCACAACTCTAGCCTCATCCACCTGGACTTCCTGCAGTGATGGGAAGATACTGCTGTTAGTCCTCCAAGTACAGCTGCTGATCCAAAGACCTTGCATAGCATCAGTGAAACAATGGTGACACATCCCTCCAATTTACAGGGCAGTAGTTTCACTTCACAACCTGAACATCACAGTAACTTTGCTTACCATATTCTCTTGGAAAAAGAGAGTAAAAAAATCTGTGTTTTAATTTCAAACACAAACATTGATTTAATGTTTACTGGAGCTACTTAAAGACAAAATAAAGTCACCAATCTAAAACATGCCATAGTATTATGTATTGCTCATTTGGCATTCCCACTCAGATTTCAGTGTTTCAATAAAATTTGCTGGGGTATAGAAGTAACTTTGATCAAATAATTTATAGATAAAAGTTGAGGCAACATGGAAAGCCTTGAGAGTTTCAAATTCTCATTTGCACTACACCAAATTAAACATTATGTTTACATTATTATTCATTTTTTTCTACTTACTAGTGAATAAACACATTACAACAGGAAAATAAACAGTTTAAATTCCATTGTTTGAAAACTGCTGATTTTCATCACACAAAAATTTGACTTAGCATTCTTGTGAAATAACTTTTCAAATTAAAATGACATCTGTGAAATATACTGGTATTCCAAAGAGTGAAACTCTTCCTCTGCAGAGTGTGTCCTGTAAGCGGCATCTTCAGTAGTTCATAAATATTCATGATATTATGCACATAATTAGAGTGTGTATCAGAAAACTTTCCATCAATTCACCTACTTCGTGCACTCACTGCCTCTGAGCCTCCTTTTTCCCTTTCAACTTCATCACTGTTATGTTTAGGGTGTTCTTTTGTTTCTGTTTACTGCTTGTTTGTTTCAGACACACTTACATAAGAGATGAAAGAAGGTAACTGTTTATTTAAAAATATAATCAGGCACTGAAAAACAATTTTTATAAGTGATGATTATTACTTTTAGAGTATTTACAAAGTGCTGATACAATAATTGTATGGTGACAGCACAGTCTGTTCCAAAATCCTTGTTTATTACAGTCAATCAAAACAAGAATACTTAGAGGTAAAATTATCTTTGCGTTGATATCTTTACTTTGCTAAGTGGGAAAGGATATTGAATCCTTCAAGTTTGGGTTTTCAGTAAGAACAGTTACACACCAGTAGGCTGAGTCTATGTGCCAGCCATGCTACAAAACAAGTTAAGTTTCAAATACTCATATAAGAGAGTATATTGAGCTGACTGAAAAGTCATCTGTGCAGTCACAGAACAGAAAAGGTACAGCATGAAACAAAATGCCTTGTCTGTCTGTATATTCATTCTACTAATGAAGATGCATGAAATCTCTGTTTTAATTCACAAAAACCTCAGATTATTTAGTTCTGACCTTAGTAATTGCCATGGAATTTACTCTCCCTGCTCTCACATGGCAGCCATCTGCTCTGGGGATGGCATGCAGTGCAACAAGGATGCTACAGCAGACAATTACAAGTGTCCTGATAAATGGATAGGCTGCATTTACAAGCATAATTTAAAGATAGTGTTAATTTGTGTACACTTAATCAGCATCTGCACAATTGAGACATGGATGCGGAAACAATACAGAAAGAAGAAAATATAGGAAAGAAGAAAAGCAATTTAGCAGGTTTAGGTATAGCCCATTAGGTAATTGTCCAGCAAGCAAGAGCTTTGGAAGCTAAAGTGAAACATCACTTCTCAGAGGAAAAAAAAAAGAAAAAAAATAAAAGAATGTAGTGTAGAGAATTGGTACTGATCGTTACTTTGCTACAAATAACAAGTGATTTATAAAATACCATACCAAATCTATAAGATTAGAGAACAACTGTCGTGTGAGGGATTCATCATATTTTTTGTTTCCATGAAGAAAGGAAAGAAAAAAAAACGTAATACTTGGAGAACAAACTTGCATCAAGATCTTGTTCTAAATTTTGAAAAATGTAATAAAGTGGGAAAATTTATAGGGAATTCTGTAACTGACGAACTGAAACACAACATATTCTTTCCTTAAAAACTCAATTGTAACAAAAAATGTCCTTTCTCCATGTGTAATACCTTAGAGAAACAGATTTAAGAGAAATCAGAAGAGTTAAAAGATACACTGTCCTAAGTGATACTGGTACATCCCCATTCTTTCAAGTAATCATCCTTACTATAGGTAGAAACACTAGAGACAAGATTTTGGCCATCTGACTCCCTATAATGTCTTCTGATGAAGAGCTTCTAAGAGGTACACAAAGTGTTGTCATGCAGAACTTCTGCCAATTTTGTATTTCAGGTACTAGTTTCCAGGTTTCAGTATAGAAAAACTGTTCAAATAACTAGGAAAGACAAAGACTGAGTAATGACCTCAGATGTTTTCTGTTAATTGGCATAATACATTCATAATTCTGGACACACATCAACTCGTACATTAAGAACACTACTACAAGGTATACATACATGTACAGCAGCAGAGTCATTTAAGTTTACAAAACAGAAACAGAAGATACCTGCTAGACTTCAAGTTACTGGTGATTATAATTCTTTTTTTTTTAATTTTGAAACATCTAAGAAAACCTAGAAAAAAGTCTAAAAAATCTGTTCAAATGAATTTAGGAAACAGGTAAATAGTTTTAAATGAATAGTCTAACTCTACAAACCTATGATATCCAGTTTCTAAGAACTGGGATTCACCATGAATTATCCATTTTCTCTAGGGTATATCATACTTCTTTATTTTCAGATTTCAGCTACTTTGGTTTCAGAATTCCAGAATTTGCTATATCCACAAGTGGTAGTACTCATCTTGTACTTGAAATAAATTTAGCTTAGCCCTAGACTTTAAAATTAGGGGAACCGAGATCCTTTCAAGACATGCCTAATTAATGATTTTAGGTCTTCTTTGTGACACCAAGTTAACATATGCAGAAATTTATACTGATAAATGAGGATCGGAAGAGATTATAGGTATAGATTACATTATGGCTGCTTAAAACATGATAATTCAATTTTTGAAACAAGTATTTCTGAACTAGCTGTGTAAAACAAATAAACTCATTTAAGTAGTCATCTCTAACACTTTTTCTTGATCAGTTTTTTAGTAGGAGAATGTTTCTAAAAGGCACTCCTTTTCCAACTCCAAAGTTTGTGTTCTTACTAGAATTTATTTTGTCTGCATATATTTACTATTTTATTTTAAAATATTATTTCTAGAACTATTATTCAATTTCTCCTCTCCCCTGTAGCAATGACTTATTGAAATTCAAAGCAACAAAAGAAAAACATAATACAGACAAGAAACCTTTACAGAGTACTGACAGAGAAAAAATTTGATTTCGACAGATTAAATATTTTTCATTAAGGATTTTTTTTTTTTAATTTGAAGAAATTAAGTCACTAAAGTGAAAAAAAAAAAAAAAACCCTCAACCTTCTGAAACAAATAAGACTGCATACTTACTGTCCAAAGATTTTTTTTTACTTATATCATCACATATGTTTCATTGCATTCTTTTACAAAGCCAAAAAGTACTGGTCACATATTTCACTCTTTGTTTTCTTATTAAGATCTTAATGGGAACTGAAAATATAGAGTAATACTCCTTCAGACATACAACATGGTGTTTACTATTTCTTGTTCAAGAGTATCTGCGTCAGTCAGTATTTTCAATGTAATTGTGTTAACAGAAAATACCAAGAATAAAAAAGCTTACCAAGAGAATATAAAACTGAACTTAAAGTAGCTATTTGTGTTATTTCCATATGCATTCTTTTTTTCCTGTATTTAAGTATTCAGAGAAAAGCAAAAGATAGTCATGAATGTGTACAAATCAAACACGGAGGAAACAAAAAATTACACTGTTCTATTTTCCTACAAATACAGATGCAACTAGTAAATACGTAGAAGGAAATTTCACATTTTATCTGAAAAACTTCAATGAGTTAAAAGTTAAACTCAATTTTAAATGGTTTTCATCTTCTTAAGAGACTGCTTTCTTCATTATTTTTAATTGAGATCCCCTTCTGTTCTATAAACAGGAAGAAAGGATATCAACTAACAGCTTGTTAAATTTCTAAGACTAGTCACAGCTAGAACTGTAACAACAGCAGCACACTATTTATTATTTTTGAAACCATAACAACAAATTTCACATAACGTAGAAGTGTGCACAAAGAAAGCCAGTTCTTTTCATATCTACTGAAATTAATATATCAGAATTCCGCAATGTTTCTCAACTTAAGGGCTTCGAATATTAAAATGCGACATAAAAGGCATAGCACAGTTGAAATTTAAGATTAAGCACACACAAAAAAAAAAAATTCAATAATTAGGCCAAACAGAAGACAGAACTTAAAACAAAAATTCACACTTCAATTGAAGTAATTGGTCTGGCTAATTTTCCAGTTTCTCCTTATAAAGGCACCTGCAGGAAAGAACAAAAATTATCCCAAATACTTTCTCCATTACTTTGATCTAGATCATCTTTACTTCTCCAAAATGAATGCTTTAGTATTGAGATGTTTGCAAGCATGACATCATTAAATATAAGAGAGTGAATGCAAGGCCTTCATCAGTATAAAGTAAATTCACAAAAATCATAAGCTAGTATTTCAATGTGCAATTTCTATAGATTTTTTTTTCAGTAGAATTTTTAATTATACTTTTCTTTCACTCAAATAATTAAAAAAAATTGAAACATTAGGAAAGAAAACAGATTTTTTAAAATACATTCAAAAAATAAAGCATTTTTTAAAAATTAACACAAATTCAAAAAAATTCAAATCTGCATAAAAGCTGCCTAAGTACAGCTAAGTAGAACACAAATAGGAAAAAAGCACAAAAAAAAATTGAGACCTACTGACATTGGAATGTTGGGAAGATGTGGGCCCTCCCCAGAAGGAAAATGGAGACTTGGTCACAAGGGATACAGAGAAAGCTGCGGTGCCCCTTGTCTGCTTTGCCTCACAGTCTTCTCTGGCAAGATCTCAAGTCACACTGCTCAAGTTGCAGAGGAAGAAAGTTAAGAACTGGGAGAAGGAGGTTCTGCCTGATGTAAGTGAAGATTAGGTTTGAGACCATCTCAAGAACCAGAAGGTGCACAAGAACCTGGGACCCAATTAGATCCATCCATGGCTTCTGAGGGAACTGGTAGATGAAGTTGCCAAATTGCTATCCATCATATCTAAAAAATCATAGCAGTCTGGTGAAGTTCCCATTGATTGGAAAGAGGAAAACGTAACCCCCACTTTCAAGACGAGTAAAGAAAAAAAAAAAATAGAAACTACAGGCCAGACAGTCTCATCTCTGTACCTGGCAAGATGATGGACTAGATTGTCCAGAAGGCCACATGAAGGTACATGGAAATAAAGATGAGGTGATTGGTGGTAACCAACATGGTTTCACCGAGGGCAAGTCATGTCTTACAAAATTGATGGTCTTTTCTGATTGAGTTACAAAGTAAGTGGACAAAGGAAGATCACTGACATCATCTACCTGGACTTTTGAAGAGTATTCAACATTGTCCCACACAACACCTTGATAAAAAAATTGGATTTGATGGATGGACCACTTGTTGGATAAGGAATTGGATGGATAGTTGCACTCAGTTGCAGTCAACAACTCAATGTCAAAGGGGAGACCAGTGATGAGTGGTATTCCTCAGAGATCAGTGCTAGGATCAGTGTTATTTAACATCCTCATAGACAACACGGACAGTGGGATCAAGCACACCCTCAGCAAGTTCGCAGATAACATCAAGCTGAGTGGTGCAGCTGACATGCTAGGGGGAAGGTATGCTATCTAGAGGGACCTGGACAGGCTTCAGAGGTGGGCCCATGTCAACCTCATGATGTTCAACAAGGTCAAGTGCACCTGAGTTGGGGCAATCCCAAGCATAGACAAAAATTGGAGGGAGAATGGTTTGAGAACAGCCTTGAGGAGAAGAATTTGAGGGTGCTGGTTGGTGAAAGACTCAACCTGAGCCAGTAATGCGTGCTAGCAGCCCAGAAGGCTAACCGTATCCTGCATTACATCAAGAAAAGCGTGACCAGCAGGCTGAGGGAAGTGATTCTTCCCCTCTACTCTGCTCTTTTGAGACCTCACCTGGAGTACTGCACCAAGTTCTGAGTCCCCCAGAACAATAAGGACACTGAACAGATCAAGTGGGTCCAAAGGAGGGCCATGAAGATGGTCAGAAGTCTGGAACACTTCTCCTATGGACACAGGTTGAGAGAGTTGGGGCTTTTCAGATCAAAGAAAAAAAGGCTCTGGGGGACCTTATAGCATTCAATCCCATCATCAAAGTAATTGATAAAGATATTCAAGAGTACTAGTCTCAAGGACTCCTGGGGGATATCACTCACTATTGGCCTCCACCTAGACACAAATTCATTGATTGCAACCCTCTGGCTGCAACCTTTCAACCAATTCCGTATCCACCAAATATTCTGCCTTTAAAATTCATAGCTCTCCTATTTAGAGATGTGGTGGGGATCATGTCAAAGACCTTGCAGAACTCTAGGTGGATGACATCAGTTGCCTTCCACTGAATCATAGAAGGCCACCAGATTGGTCACGTACAATTTTCCCCACGGTGAAGACATGTTGGCTGCCTCAAATCATCCACTTCTCTGTCACCTCCCTTAACATGTAAACATACAAACATCTAGTACTCTTATTATTCAAGCTTGAATGAAAGAAAAATTTCCAGAAGTCATCCACGCTCAGACTTCCAAAGATTTCCTTTCAAGTATTATTATTTAAAATACTTCACTTTCTAAGACTGTGGCCGCTGTTATGAACTAAAACAAATAACCAATCACAACAAATAAATAAACATGAGCCTGAAAACTCAACCTACATCAAATGATTCTTTTTAAGAGGTCAGATACACAAATTCCCTCTCCTGGAGAGAGCACTCATACAAAGAATAGCTATATAGAATTCTACAGTAGCAGAAAAATAAAAAAGCTATTTCTACTTCAGGTACACATCATTTAGTATGAATTGTAAATCAAAATACCACAGTTAGTACTTTTCAAGAATTTAATGACTACAAGGTAAACGATGAAAGGCAGGTTGATGATTGAACACTATATACTAGAGCAGATGTATTTTCTTCCTTCATATTTCCTTTTTTTCCACAACACTATTTTAAAAGACAACCACATATTTCTTCATTGTGGAAACAAAGCTAGTGAGCATGTAGGCTGGACTAAGAGCTGACCTATAATGCAACAAACTTCATGGAGATCCAAGCCTTCCTTTAGTGTCCTTTATTAATAGTCAGTTTGATGAATGAAGTTGTGACTGCAATGGAGCTGTTTCTTTGTCTATGGACTGTCAGGAGTGGTTTACTTCATTACTTCAAATAATTTTTAAAAATACTAGTTAATAAGGTATTCAAATGGAATATCTTGCCTGTCAGACTTGTTCTGCATTTTACGTAAATATTTAAATATTTATCTAAGGTAAAAATTTTGGCCTTCTGGCTGTAAAAAAAACTCCACTAGCATTCTTGACTTCATGTATAATCTACTCTCCTTGAGATTTTAGTCACCTGTTCAGTTTTTCTTACAGCATGGCAGTTACTTTTACTTAACATATTTAGAATATAGTCTTAAATATTCAATAAGGCATTCCGACTCAAAATTTGCAAAAAAACTAGAAAAATTCGTTTCCAGTTCAGCCAAAATTCATTTTAAACTCTTCCCAAACTCCCTTTCATATTTCATATTTCATATTTCCCTTTTCATATTTCCCTTTCATATTTTTAAACTCTTTCCCAAACTCCCTTTAATATTTTTAAAATAACTTCACTCTAAATATCCCAATTTTTGAGAAAAGTTTACTAAAGGCAGCCCTATATGCTTACACAGGATAACCTTAAAGCACGCTTATCTCTGAAGTTAAATCAAAATAACTAAGTTTTCATTGTATTTCCATCATTTCTAGTGCCATGGAAATCAATTCCAATAGATAATTCAGGGCAAATATCTTTTTATCTGGAAAGATAAAGTCCTCTGCCAACATTCCTATAGCTCGAGTCCATTACAATCATGACAACATGCCTCTTCCAACTCCGTATTTTCCTAGATTGCTTCTACCTTGCATATTCCCTCCCTCTAACACCAACAAAAAGCTGCCTGTTCACTATTATTTCTATAAAGAAGCATTCTTCCATTAAGTCTTTTGAGAGACAAAAGGACAATATATGGTTTATAGCATTTTCAAATTCTCTTTTTGTAAACTTCAACAGGTTTATAATAAATAGCCAAATACTTCAGATCAAAGTATGTAGTCTATGTTTGCATGGTAAATTCTTGTGACACAAAGCCTGCATAGTTTTAAATTTCAAACTGAAGATCTCAAGACATACGAGAGACAGTTCAGAATTTATAAAGGCTATTTTAATATGCTTTTGACTGCAGAGTTTACCACTTCTTATGAAAATTTGCATAGAAGATACTTTGCCCCTTGAAGATCAATGCAATGTTGTTAAAATTCATATTCTAGTAAATTGATGAGTAAGTGTCAGATTGATGACCTCAGAAAATTAAGACAATGTGCAGATTTTAAGCTAACAGGGCTTGGGAAAATAACAAGTTCTTGAACTCAAAGATATGAGGTTTTATTCCAGTGTCACCACAGAAGATGTTAGCCCAGCTTAAACTACATTGCTCTGGGGCATTTAATGATGGTACTGAGATGAACTAATTTAAAATACAACAACAGCACACATTAAAATCCAAATTGGAATGTATGCATAGAGGTCTACTATTCATACTTTACTAATACAAAATGTCACCTATTCAGCCACGACTCAAAATAACAATTCCTTACTGAGTAACCTATGCAGTTTCATTTTATTTGGCTAGTCACTGCTCTATACCGGCCTTAAGAAAGACTAATACATTGCTAAATGCAGAGTTGCTGATGCACAGATTCTTATGCATGCTATTACAGCAGCTCACTATAGTTTTATTATTTGATTGAAAGGAAAAATGAAGTATATGTCATCTCTCTCTTCTAAAGCCAGCCTAAAAGTATAACCAAGAAAAATTTAATTGATTTTTGGTACACTGTCTTGAGCCTAAAAAAATTATCACTAGACCATGCAATTCTTGAACATTTTCCAGATCGCTGAACACAGACAGACTGCAAAAAGCAGAAGTAAAACACCTGGCTGTGGTAAGAGGCTCCTGCAGTTGATTTCAGTGCTGAGAGTTTCAGAAATAAGTAGTTTAAAATATGAAAGCAATACAAAACTTGGCTATTAACCAAATATCAAAACTGCATGAAGTACATCGAGTATTAGTGAGAGAAAAGACAAACTTTAACATGATAACAGCTAGGCTACATCTTTAGCTGATCCAGCTTCTTTCATCAGGATAAATACGGACGAGACACACAGTTCATAACAGATGCATTCTTAAACGAATGGCCACCTTTGCTGATGACTTGAATAGTTCATAAGCAATGTATTTGTTACTGTTTGGATTGGGCACTGTTAGCCTGTGCCCGCTGTTACATGCAAAATTCTTCAAATGATGGCCTTGGATAGATTTAGGAACTCCAATGTTTTTTTAATTAGGTGGACTGCTTCTGTAGACATATGGCATTTAGAAAATGACTAGTCTCCTCTACTATGCATGTAATTAGTGAAGCTGATGAACTAGAAAATAAACATTACTCCTTGCATTTGTTTATATTCTATATGAAAAGCACATATTATTACACAAACTTACTGAAAATATAACTAAAGGGGAGAAAAACAAGACCAGTTTCTCCCAGAAATGCAAACGTTCATTTCTGATTAAAACAGGGACCTTAATGCTGGATTCCAATCTTACCTATAGATCAACTTAGTTATATAAAGGCCTAAAAATATAGTTTCCTTCCTTTTGGCTTTGTACAGTCTACCAATTAAGAACATCAAAAGTTGCTCTACAATTTCCCCAAATAACTCAGGTGCAAAAATTAATCCTCCTATGACTATAACAGATTAAAAAAAAAGCACAACTAGAAACTCATCCACCAAAATCCAATCATATAATCCAATTAAAATGTCAGTATGGACTACAAATATGCCCCACTCATGATACTACAATATCTGACACTCTGCAGACCTGAGTCATACAAAGAAAGGAAATATCAGCATTGCTCTGTTTTATAAAAGAGTCTCTCTCTAATTGCTTCTCTCCTAGTTTCTAACACGTTTCGAATAAGTGTAGAAATGAAATTTATTTCACTTAACTGTAAATGAACACAAGTATTAGCAATTTGCACTAGAAGACCTTTCGGAAGAAACTCTCAAAGCAATTAACAAAGCCTATCCTATATAACTGTATAGTCCCTCCTATTCCCAAGTTTTGATACACTGTACTGATATACTGATGTACTGCATAACAACGCTGTAATTGGTCCATTACTACTAAATAAGAAATATATAATTATACCCTTCTTATTTTGCACTTTACCTGACAACCTTAAAAGTATTTTCCAACCTAAATGATTCTGTGATTGTGATTCTTACTGTCCAACTGCCAGGAAATTAAAACACCTAGCAGCACTGGCAGCACACAAAACACATTTGCCAGGATTACTAGCATATATTAAGAAGAAAGACTTCAAAATACATATCCTAATGCACAGTCTGTTCATCTAAGAGAGTCTACGGAAGAGAGTTAGTTCAAGGAGAATCTGTTTTTGCAAAAGGCTATTTTTTAGGTCATGATTAAAAAAAAAAAGACAAGGAACATTGAAACCAGAGCACAGAAGTAACAGGCATTACAAAGTAGTGGTTTGTTTGCAACTTCTCTAAGAAAGACAAAAGCAAACAAACAAAAACCTACACTTTTGGTTTGAAATGAGTATCCTTGTCCTGGGTAAAATTTCTTTTTTATCCAGAGTAGTTCAGAGAAATAGAATTTTATATCTTGCATCAGGAAAGGATAGATTTTGCTTTAAACAATAACATTCCAACTTTATCCTTTTTATTTCAAACTTGAAATTAACATTCTTCGAACAAATTGTATGCACATTTCCCACTATGATATTGGTGCTACTGATGCTTTTGAACCATATTTTTGCTTAATAAATGTTTCATATTATAAAATTCCTTAGTTCACAAAAATCTGTTTCTTTCTGAAAAGGACTCATTTAAAGGAATAGTTGATGCAAAACATTTTTTTTAAAGGCCCAAGAGAAAACAAGGTTTCATTACGTCAAACATTAGAGAAGAAACTGTTTAGTGTATTAGAAAAAACTTCAGCATAGAGAAAGTAGATTAACTGCTGTCTAAATCAACTAACAGGAAGAAAAGGAAGCTTTACAGATTGATTTGATGATACTATTTAAACAGAGACAAACGTCAAGTCAAATAATAATACCATCACTCAATGATCATGACTGCAAAGAATTCTGTAGTTACTGAAAATCATTTTCTTGCTTCTACATTAAAAAAAAAAAGTCATCCTGCAGGAAGAGACAGACGTGGCCTCTGGAGTCCTAATTAAGACCTGTATTATTATAGAAAAGCCATACAAAATAGTGCTAGAGAGATTCATGTTGGGATTAATCTTCATTTAAATCAATAGATTTCAGTTTAAGCCAAATTCAGTTGAAGAAGGAGGCAAGAAAATGATTGTTAGCATGCTGAAATGCAAGACCTTACAGCGGCATAAAGCAGTACATGATGGCTGTTCTGAAAGAAATGCCTCCTATTTTATTATGTTGGCTCACAATCTCAGAGGAAGATATTGGTGGTATGGCTGTAGAGTTTGGATCTTCTCATGAATATTACACTACATTTCCTTGCCATTTGGCAGATGACAGCAAAGGGGCAGTCTGACACAATGTCGTCTGACATGGAAGTGAATATGAAACAAAGGACCGTAACTGAACTTGTCTATGCAGAAAAAATGGTACCTACTGACATCTGTAGACACTTTCTGAATGTTTTCAGAGACCAAACATGTGAGCACAATGAGGCAAGGAGTAGTGCATTTCAGCAACGAAGCCATGATAGCAGCTGTGAAACAGTGGGTCACCTCCTCCAGTGTAGATATTTACGAGAGTGGTACACAAGCTCTTCTTTGTTGCTGTTGAAAATACACAGCCAGTGATGGGAGACTATGCAGAAAAAGTGTTATATAGCTGGGAATTTGCTCTACTAAATAGTGTTACTGTGCTCTTTGTATTTGCTGTGGTTTTCATGGAAATAAATGGGAGGCATTAATTACAGATCAACCTATGTATTTGTGCTATAAAGGATCTCAGAGACCTACACTGCTGTTTAGTGAGCTGGACCTTACGTCTATTTTAGGCAATAAAACAGTCACCATTGCTTGTCTAAATCTAGATAGACACACAGATGAAACTCATGATAAGGAGAGATCAGTGAAACATGCTCATTGAAGAACTAGCACAGCTCTTCTGTGTGTCCCGTAGGTTTTTCCCTATTTAAGAGTTTTTTGGGTTTTGTTGCTTTTTTATTATTTTTTGGTAGAACTTTTAGTTGTATTTATTTTGGTTTTGAATCTTCACTTTAGGAAAGGCAAATATCCATCACATTTCTTCTGCTTTGAATGATATTAATATTATATACTTGTTTTACTTCATTATCATTACATTTAGATACAAATATTTTTGTACTAATAGAGGTGTTCCCAACGTTACCAACAGAAAAATTACTTCTACTACATAATATAGGTACTTACTGTGAATGCTTTGGACTCTACCTTAAAATGTCATTAAAGGTCAGACAACCACATGTGTATGATATATATACATCAATATCTGCAAGAATGCTTGTCATGGAGGAGAGAATGCTGTGGCACTACTCAGACACTGCACCAAAGAACTTGACACTTCTGTGATTTCCTAAAATCCAGAAATCTGACCAGCACTGGCCCCTCTCAGTATTAAAATCTCCATCTAAAAAGAGGAGTTGTGTTGAACAAACTCTAGCAACAGTAGAATTGCTGTTCCCTACCTGATTTGAAAGCACAAAGTATCAAAACAATTACTACTTTATGATGATGATGATGATAATCATTATAAGCAAACTGTCCTTCCTGAGTATGTTCATTCCCTAAAGTAGAATGTTAATCACTGTCATGCTCATTTTCAGCCAAGCATATTAAGTTTTCCTTCCTAGGTTAAGTCCTCCATTCCAGATGGGCTGCATTAAACAAACAAACAGAAAAAAGAAAACAAAAGACAGAAAGAATACGTCCAATAGTTTGCATTACTAGGAAAGTAATTTGCTGACAAAATGTTTCTAAGTTTTCAAATGCTACTGCTTGCCTATACTAGGCCCTCAGTGAAAACAAAACAGCCAGAAACGTGAAAAAAAAACAAGGATAACAACTTTCTGGACTTTTTCAATGGTTTCTTATTGTAATAAGGACAGAACTAGACATTATTAGTGTCAGGATAAAATCACAATCAGTGCCTGATGGGTAAAACTTTCTCAGTAAGAATGTGCTTGCGTATGCAGAATACAAATGATACTTCAACTCAGATGTAAACAAATATTATTCCAGATCTTCAAAGAGAAACCCAAGCATATGTTTGAGAGCACAAGTTTCTAATCTCACATACAGCTCTGCTAAAAAATACTTCTAGATGGGGTTTATATTTCCTTAAGATAAACAAAGCATTGGGAAGGCAGCAAGTTGCTTTGGTATCTTTGTTTTCAGGAAAATAAGATACAATTTTTTTTAATGAACCTATGGAAGCAGAGATAACCAGAGTACTTTCTCCAGACATTCTGAAAAGAGATTCCTGGTCTTCCTCTGCCTCACTTCTCTTTCTAACTCTTAACTTTCTCTCAAAAAAAAAAAAAAGGTTAGAGAACTCATTTGTCATTGCGTTTGCTTAACTAAATAGCATGTCACAACATGCATTTTAAGTACACTGAATGTATATGTTTTTTCATCCAATATTCATTACAATTTTTTCACCTTCTACATATAGCATAATAATTTACTTACTGAAACATTTCCAGTACTCAAGGATACACAATATTAATTGTTCAATCAACCTGCACTGACACACTGAATTTAATATGCCACACTGAATTATTTATCATTTCTCTAACCTTATGAAGTCAATCTGAGCCAGAGACATCTGCAGTTTAGTGGGCATATTTTCTAAACACCTGTTTCCTCAACTACTGTAGTATCACTAGTTTGAACAGAACAGCACACATCATACCTTGTACATTTTGTGGTCTGTCTACAAAACTCACATATTTATTTTATACATTCTACTAGAGAAAAAAGTTCTGCATTTTATTGGAAGCAATATTTTTACTACAGTAGCATATATTGAAGGTTTTTTTATGCACTGTATTAAAATTACTTTAGTTCAAAAAGAAAACAAAACAAACAAAACAAAACAAACAAACAAAAACAAAACAGAAAAGATGACCCCAAAACCCTTAATCATGGAACTTGGGTTTTCAAATGCTTTTTACTGTTGGAAAACAGAACAATACAGACATACTTAAATCAAATGCCAGTGCTCCCTTTTTAAAGTTTTTCTTTTTTTCTTTTTAATTAGAAACATATTAATATGTATTTATGTATATTTTAAATATACTTCTAAGAAAAGAGAATAAACTACATCCAGTTCTCCTCAAACTTGATAATAAATGACATTTAACAACCAAAATTGAAGGCAATATTAAGCTAAAATTTCTATAATTTTCAAGTATTTAACTATCTGAAAACCATCCAAGATGACTGCTTTCAGCATGCTTTCAGCCTTTTTCACATTTCACATGACTACAACAACTACTACTTTCACTACTACAACAACTACTACTAACAAAACTGCTGTATAAAACCTGACATACCACATTACAGAATTGCAATTTTTTTTATTTTGCTTTTTTACTATAGATAACATGAGGATTATTTTGCAAAAAAATAAAAAATAAAAAAAGTAATAATAATAAGGAAGAGGTCATCAAGCATAAATCGCTTCAGCACTGCATGCAAAATTAATAATAACACTCATTTTTTGAGACCACTATATGGAACTGTAAGTGGCTGATCAAATGAGAACTGCGGGATGGTCTTGCAGCAGTAGTGTTTAGGAAGCAATGCAACAGTTGTATTTTAGAGGTTATGAAAAGTACTCCTAGCTGTTACTATTTCCCTGCTTCCACAGCAGGATGTGCCTCCTGTCTTTGATTCATTTTTGCCTACCCCTCATTAAACTCCTGCTCTTCACTTGGAAACAATGAAATGTAAATAAACTGATTCCAGATTACTTCCCTGCACTAATTATTTGATAGCGAATAACTGACATAAGAGCTACCTTTAGTTATTTCAGTGCTACCCTAAAAATCTTCAGAAGGAAGAGACAAAAGACAACCTGGTTTTGTAAGGTAAGACTTACACAGACAGACTGCAGAACTACAATTAGAATACTAGTTAGAATTGTATGTATGAGTAAACTTAAACTTCAAAAATTTAGTTCTCTTACAATTAGGGGTCCCACTGATTTTATTTTCTTATTTTATAATATGTGTTTAAGACATAAAAAAAAAAGTGTTTCCATTTGTGCTAAATCTATATTAAAAGTAGTATAGTTGTAAGATGGTATTATGTATTTTTTTAAGTTCCCTGCCAAGACTTCTGTAGATGAGAAAATGAAAGACATGCTCCTAAGATCACTTACCCATGAAGTTCAGATAGCCATCTCCTCCAAGTGTGTGAGTAATGAGGCGAATCATTTTATGAAGTTGGATTCCACGATCAATAACTGGAGTAAGAGGTGTGAACACACTCATGTTTGTGTACATTTCTGCATCCATCAATCGAAATGCCAATGTCTTATCACCAACAAGTGCCTATTAAAAATAAATAAATAAGAAAACCCCTAGGTATACTAGAAGAGTTTCTAATGTTATTTTCATTTTTTTATTTTTTCAAAAGCAAGTTTTCTATTTTGTAAGGCGAGAACCCGAAAGATCTTCAAGGAGTCAAGGACATGGCTCAGTGTATATGATATAATCCTTGTTCACAAAGCAAACAGCCTGCCCCCGTTTATGACCATCAGGTCACAGTGAGCCCAGTTTCTAATTACTGCAGCATTGTATTGTTTGATATATACCACGCTCATGTGATTATACAATCTGCTGTCAAAAAGAAAAGTCTAAGTTGAGGCACCCTCAGCTGTGCTGAGCTGAGTCCTGTACAGATCCCTAACCTACCTGCCCACTTTTCCTGTGCAACTCTGTACGTGTATCTGTACAGTCAATCAGCTCCAATCAGTTCCTGGCTATGTAACTCCAGCTATGGTATTATGTTTCATCCGATAGTATCAAACCACACAATTAATTCTGAATACACTTTTCCCCATGTATAACGACTGTTAGTTTCTACTCAACAAGCCACAAGAAGCCAATCATTTTGGAATCTTTATGCAAAAAAATATATATATCAAACAATAAAGTAAACATATCAAGAGAAGTTCCTGGGACGCACTTTAAAGGCTATTAATATGTCTGAAGGCCATTAATATGTCTGAAGATGCAGAAAGATTGCAAAGCATTCATTTATATGCTATCACGAATATGATTTGTTTTCTGATTTTAAACAAGGAAGCAATATAAAGTATTATTTCTATCTAAAAACAGTACATGAATTACTAACTTGCTAGAGTCTACAGTACTTAAGAAAGGCCAAACAAATCTCCTTAATAGCAAGGATTATTCTAATACATTAGCATACACGTAGTTGAAAATGTTTGGCAGTATTTGTATGTAAATCTGTAATTTTTGTTCTATCAGCCCAATTCTTATTTTTTACTCTATTATGAAAACTTACTATGTTCCACAGAGACAGCTGAATTGAAAGCAGGTATAGGTGAAACATCCCTTAGTTTCCAGACTGGCAATGATATAAATAGATAATTTCCTAAAGTTTAAAGTACACTTATATAATTAGAGGGGAAAAAAGAAAAAAAAAGAAACAAAAGAGTTCCTATCCAGCAATGGAAAGTCTGCTGTGCTAAAAAGACTTGTATTAAGCAGTCTTGCATTAAATATGCCTTCCATTTAGCTCTAGTCAAACAGTGGGTCACCTCCTCTGGTGTAGATATTTATGAGAGCGGCATGCAAGCTCGTTTGCTGCTGGTGAAAATGCATAGCCAGTGGTGATGACAATGTAGAAAAGTAGTGTTAGGTAGCTGGGAATTTGCTCTATTAAACAGTGTTATTGTGCTCTTTGTATCTGCTGTAGTTTTCATGGAAATAAATGGGAGGCATTACTTTCAGAGCAATCTTCACATTTCAGGATGAAGACTAATCTTTTATAAAAGCATATAAGCAGAAAAATAAACATTTCCAAGTAATACCTCAACTTTTTTGCCAGGACAGGGACTCCGCTCTCGTGCTTTAAGAGAATGCTATGTAACAATCTCAATGATAAGAAGCCAAATAAGCACACAAAGGCAACTTGTTAAATTCTTATTTTAAAAGATAATACAGATCTTGTTTTAGGGACTTTTGTTGTCTTATAGGAAATAAAATATCAATCTCTTATGTAAATGAAAGAGTTGAAGAAAGGTTACTTAAACCTTTCATTAGAAAACTATTTCTTATTTGCTCTTACTTAAGTTCCTAATATTAAAATTCTCAACCATCATGTTTTCTGGTTCCTCAGAAATAACAACTAGAAATACAGTGGGAATTGAGTGTTATCTAAACTAATCATTATTTTTTGTTTTTCCATATACAGAACCATTACAATTGCTGTGTTTTGCACCAAATTGTTAAAGAACACACCATTTATATCTCAAAATAGAATTGGAGTTTGCAATCCTTTCAGAGATTAAACGTTTTTCTGAGGGGAATACAACCACTTCAGACAGTCATTCTGTAAGTAAATTTGCTAACTTGTCATCTTGTTTATACTTAACATAAGCAGTGATCCAGCCCACCTTATGGAAACTGGATTTTTTGAAGTAATAAATTATATGCTTTCCTATGTCCTCTGACAGGCAGGCAGAACAGGATGCTAAAACTGAAAAGTAACACCACCCATCCATGCAAGGGAGGACCAAAACCAAACAAATCAAAACAAACGAAAGACATACAACAAAAAAAACCCTATAAGAAGTGTATGAGACCAGTCTGTGTCCAAAGCTGTTGCCTATCTTTCTCAAGTCAAGGCTCAATTCTAATAACAAAAACAAACTAAACCTGTAAGCCTCACCTTTTACTTGTTTATATATGATAAATAAATAGGCACTGTCTATCATACCTGGTCATGGCTCTCTGCGTATGCAATATATTTTTCATCATGTCGTCTGTTTGTTAATGTATACACAATATTGCCCATATTCCAGTCTTCATCTTTCAGCTCCTTAATTATCTACAGAAATAAAGGAAATATCAATCAGAAGTAATTGCTGTTTTAACTAAAAGCGCAGTATTATCTTTCTTCGTTATTTTGTCATAGAAATTGTCAATGAATGGTGAACTCATGAATTTTGAAGTGACAAGCTTTCTCTGATGATCCAAAAAGATTTCTGTAATGTCTTATGCCTTTTTATGTATATGATATACAGATAAAAACAGAAGTGATAAAAGGGGCAGCAACATCAAGAACACTGATATGATGCTGTAAAATTTAACATTCTGATTGTAACTTGGCACACACACCTAAACAATTTTTTTTTTATTCTCCCTTTCATAAATTCTGGCCTTGAAAACATTCAGGTACCCATGCAGCATACCAAATACTAGAGGTAACCTTAATCTGAACATGTACAATCACTGTTACGGCAACTATCATATCTTAGCTACTTTATACAGATCCATCAGAACAAGTTTATGGTACCCTGGAGATCTTCCAGGTGTAAAACATCTTTTAGGAATTTGTCCAGAAAAACAGATAATTAAAATGTATATACTCAAAAGCTAGAGAAAAAGGTCAGCAAGCAGCTGATAGACTGTAATATTTACCTTCCCAATCATTTTAGCTTTACTTATGTTCCAAAAGTGTGGTAGCAAATGAGGCACATCACCTCTTTCTCTAGCTCAAGGTTTTCTGCTGTGGTTACTTATCTAGATTTTTTGCATCACTCTACATTTTTGTAAAATTACGTACTCCTGAACTAAAATAAGAGGGCACAGAAGAGATTGCTGAAATAATTATCCATCCATAATACAAAAATACAAACATTTTTCTTTGAAAAATTTGTCTTTTTTTCCATAGTACATAACCACATGCATTTTACCTATGCAGAAAATCAATAATTTTTGTCTGTCAAGGTGTGACTGGGAAGTTGATGTTATGTTGGAATAAAACAAAATGATATAAATAAAAACAACATCATAACAGGTTATCACAAAATTATGCACCCTCACTGCATTCCCGGATCTGAGCTTTCCACTCCAAAGTTTAGTGATGCTGTTAGAAAACCCGGCAAGACTATATTCTTCATGGAAGTAAGGGTTTAAAAACTGTTTTTCAATTGATCTAACCTCTACCTCCTAGTCACTAAAGCAAAAGATTCTGAAGACAAGTTAATTCACTTTTTATTTTAAGCTACTCACTACATTTACTGGTGCATTAATGCTCATATAAAACATTTATTGTTTTCAGATTATCATTATAGCTCCAGGGATTTGGATGCAATCTTATATCTAACTGAAAGACATTCTCTAAAACATTAGTAAAAGCCTTTTGAGATTGTTCCATTCTTTTATCATTTCATTCCTCTCCTTGTGATTCTCCGTAACAAGGAAAAGGTGATTTTAATCCTTATCGCAGTCAGTGTTTATTAGTATACTATTGTTCTTGAAGAGCACTTACCGAATTATTATGCTTTTTGTAACCCCTTGCTACAGATTATTGGTGTTGAGTAATTAGCTCATGTTTAATTTGGTTATATTTTCAGCTCTATCTAGGTTCAATGCCAATTACTATGCCCAATTTCAGAAGGGTTCATTGTATGTTTTTATTTGTTTCTTTCTAATTTATATTCATATGGTCATCTTATTATTTACCTGTTCACATTCAGTATTGACTACACACATGCTACTGTTGCTCCAAGTTATAGGTTACTTCGAATAAAACAAGTCTATGCCTGTTGCATTAAATAAAGAAATGAAATCAGCTAGAATGTAAAGAACAGCCCATAATCTTGCTCATCTTCTCAAACCTGAGATATGATATCTGACAGCTCTCATTTCAGCCACTAATATCTGTGCTCAAGACTGTCAGAATTTATTCTAATAAGGCATTAAGTTAATGGATGAGAGAGACAGTCAAATTCATCAGTAGAATTCCTAGAAGTGTTTCTATATATGTGCGGTTAGAGAAACATACCACTCTGAAGAGCAGAACGTGTTTTTAAAATACATTTTCTCACCTTTATCCACTTATCTGGAATAGCCATGGCTAGTCGATAATCAAATCCTCCTCCTCCCTCTGCAACAGGACGGCAAAGAGCTGGCATTCCAGAAACATCCTTAAATAACACACAACATAATTTGGCTAGCACAGTAATTATTTGTTCAGGTTTTCATACAATTGTACTCCAGTGAACACAAGCGCTATGTAAACTATAAACAGCTTCTATGATTGACTGCGGGAGGAGGGGATGAGAGGGGGAGGGAGAAAGAAAAATCTATGGGTGATTGCAGCACACAGACTTACGCTTTGAAAGTAAGTTACAGGGAAGCATTATGACTCATCTCAAAGATTCCACTATAAAGCATTTTGATACAATAGATATTTGAAGAGAAAGAGACCTTAGTAGAGGCAGAATTTGAAATAATTGGCTCTCTTGAGCTTCAAGTAATCAATAGAAAGTAGAAAGTAATCAACAAAAGACAAATGAAACCTTCATTTTGTTTATTGATATTTTGCATAAAGAATGGTATAAAAGTAGAAGGCTGAATTAAGTACAGCAAGGAAGAAAAATACAATCTCTACTATTTTCCTAAACACATAAAACCACTGATTCAGCTAGCCCTGGAAAGTAACACACTTACTGCGCAGTTCTCAAGTTTTATATTAATGGAGGTAGGTCACTCCTAGATTTATAATTCAAAGATCTTAAAATAAGTATTTACATCACCATTTTATTAGACAGTTATATCACATAGCAACTTCCCTATAAAGTTACATAATCTAAGTAGAAAATGTAAATTCACAAATAATTGCAAAATACCTACCAACAATCAGTCGTATTACCTTATATAAGTGAGAAGTCATTCCACCACAGTGGCTGTGGATTAACATACACATCTTTTGTGTCTACTCAAGTGTTTATATGGAACTGAATTTTGACTAGAACCATCACTTAATTAGGAAGCTCATCAATTCTGGATTCAACTCTGTTCTCAGTGCAATTGCTGCATTAGACTAGTTTGAGAAGCAAGACGGCACCAAAAAGTTATCTTAAACTAAAACACTTTCAATGCAAAGTCTGTAATAGCATCAAAAGAAGCAGAATTTCCTTCAGAGTGAAGAATGTATTTACATGCGAAGTTACACGTGTATTCAGCAACCTAGGAAGTTCAACAAGGGCAAATACCAAATCCTGCCCATGGGAAGGAATAACCCAGGCATGTCCAACCCACAGCTTGTGGGTCACATGCGGCCAGGCTCAAACTGCACTGCAGTCACCCTCTATTCCATGCCACCACGGTGGCAGTTCTGTCCCACCAAGTAGCCCTACCCGGTTCAGACAATGCACCCATCTCTCACAACAACCAAACACTGGTGTGCAGTCAGCCCTCTCTGGGCTGAATCCAGAGCATGGGGAGAGTAGCGCAGAGCTTACCCTAGTTATGGCAAATGAATTTTGATTTTATGCATTTTGATACACTGGCTAAACACAGTTCTGTGAACAATGGAAAACATGCAGGTGTGCTTTCCATCCTAAGAAAGGAATTTGAAGGTAGGTTTCAAGATTGCCAGAAAAATCATCAATTGTTTTGAATATTTGTGACTCCATTTTAAGTCAATATAAATATATTAACCACAAATTTTCAAATGGAACATATGGAGTTGCAATCAGATATTCAACACAATACTTGGATCACACCTCTTTACCAAACAAGACCTCTCTTCCTAGAGAAAAAATTCCCCCCAGTTCACAGTCATGCCTTACATGCTATCTCTTTTTGGCAGTACATACATTTGTGAGTAACTTTTTTCAAGGATAAAGCACAGGGACAGCAAAATTTCATCAAAAATCCCTGGCAAACACCTTGAGAACACATTAAGAATTGAAGCCACTGCCATCAAACCACCCTGATGCATTAGTTTCACAAAACAAGGTGAAATATCATGCTAGTCCTATCCTTTGTTGCTCTCTTCTGTTTTAATAAAACAAACAAACAAAAAAAATATATATGACTAACAAAACTTCTAAGTATATTCTCTATTTTATAGGTCATTCAAGACAATTCCTCTTCACTCAGAGTAACCCAGGCGAGTGAAAAGATTTGATACCCATGGACTAACCCCTGCCATCAGGGCAGACGAAGGCCTGCCAAGCCAGGAAGCTGCTCTGCCGAAAAGACCCTTGGCTGGCAGCAAGCTGAACAGGAGTCAGCAGCCTGTCCTGGCACCAGAGATGGCTGGCAGCATCATTGGCTGAATGGACAGACAGATCAAAGGAAGGGATTATCACACTTCACTCAGCAGTCATTTGACCACAGAGAAAACAGCATCCACTTTTTTCCCTGCCCAGCTAAAGACAGATGCCAAACTAAAGGGAGTTTATCAGGAGGTGAGCAGGATACAGGTCTGGAGGCCCTTGCCCTGTAAGGGGAGGTTGAAGACTGAGCCTTGTTCGGCCCAGAGAAGTGATTGCATGGGACATAACAGCAGTCACTGCCTGTGGGGTTACTGGGAAGACAGTCTTTTTAATGAGTTAAGCAGCAGGAGAATGAGTGACACAGGTGCTGAATCGATACAGCAATAGTTCTAAATGAAGATAAGGAGAAACTTGAATCATTGGAAGTTTAAATAATAAAGGCTGTGGGAGACATGTCCTTGGAGATTTTCAAGACCAATTGAAAAAGTAGCTCTGAGCAGCCAAACCTGTGTAAGTTCATTTTTGAACATATTTTGTATCCTAGTTGCTTTACAACACAAATTATAAAGTATTTTTCCATATTTATGATTTCCACATAAAACTTCACTCTTTCAATTTTACTGAAGAAAATTAATAGAGGAGTCAAGCTTAGGAGTTTTTAGCGAAGGAAAGCACTCACAGTTTTAAAATTAAGACAGGCTGTCGAAAGAATTTCTGTACCAACACTGTATTTTCTACAGTGCAAAATCACTTTATGTAGATATCTTCACATCAAGGTGAATAAATCTAGAGATTTCATGTGCTGCAAATCTCAAAGTTTAGTAAAGTGGATTTCTTTCCAAATGTGTAGACACTAGAAAACTAAGCTCATCATTTCTCCTAAATCAGTCAAAGGACAAAAGCATGACTAATGCTCTCCAAGACATCAGACTTGAAACACTTTTCTTTGTGGCACCTACCAGATCAAGGGTGGGAGTCTGAGATTTAAATACCTCCCATTGACTTTATTCATAGTTCTGACAGTAAGATTTTTGGGAAGTAAAATTTGAAAATTAATACTTATGCCCACTTCTATCTGTAGTTCGCTTGAATGCTGAAAAAAACAGACAGTATTAGATTGTTCAGCATATATTCCTTCAGCTGTAAGCAGCCAGTGCCTAAGCATTCGCTCACAGTTTTGTTTTTTTTTTTTAGACATGAGCTGCATGTAAAAAACGAAATTACTGCAGTAGAGACTTTTTGTCTGTTTGTTTTTATAAATCTCTAGGCATGATATAATTTCACTTAACATTTTCTTCTAATTATACAAAGCCTTAATCACAGTTTTATTAAAAAGACAAAATGAAAAACAAACATATAGTAAGAAATACCTAAAAATTTAAAAGCTGCTAAGATACTGAATATACAGAAGACTAAAAAAACCTGTAAAATTTATCAGAAAAGAAATTAAAGAATATCTTATGATTAGTTATGGTTAGGCAAAACTATATTTCACTCCTGTGGTGTTCATCCCACCATCATTATAGGTAAACAAAAACTCGTCATTGTCTTCTGTAATTTTCATTTATGCTAGCAGTTTCTCCTTTCTCCAGGAATCATATGGATCAAATTTGTATTTTGTACAGTGACTCCTCAAGGCTGAAGACTGATGTACTGAAATAGACTCAGTTTTCAACACAAGCAAGAAAAGGAGATGAAGCAACTCTTGGATAAGAGTTCTTCAGCCTTGCAATACAGGCAGGTTGAACTCAAAATTTCATCAGTAGGAATGCTTATAATCTACACTTCCTAGAAAATAAACCTTTCCATTTACTCACAGAGTAATGAGACCATTTATTATTAATTGCTTACCAGATGTGGTTTTGATAGCCTTCCATTAAGCTTTTAGTCTATAATATAAACTTACATAAGTACCACTGTTTTGTTCTCTGGAAAGGAATTTGGAACTCTAATACAAAAGAGTTTCATTAACAATCTATATAATCACATTATTAGATATTTCTTTTTTTCTTTTCTCTTTTTTTTTTTTTAATAAAAAGTATTATTTAAATACAACAGATGATCCTCAAGAGAACTCAAACAACTTAAGTGTAGCCAATTTACTCCCTCAGAAACCTGAGGAAATTTAAGTCTAAATATAAATTATCATACACATTCAGTATTTATAAAATTATCACATTTACTATGAAAGGTAATTGTCAATTCTGCCAATATAATTCAAAATATGCAAAACAGCACAAGGGCTGTGAAACTTTAGTACCATGAATTGTTAGGGACAAACAGCAATCACGCAAAAATAATGAACTAATAAAAACAAACCTCATTACAAGCTCAAGAAGATGAGAAAAAAGAAAAAAGAATAGAAATCCTAATATTAGTTAATGATCCATTCACATAGAGAAAATTCTCAAGATGTGTATTCCAGTTGTTTTTCCCCCCACAAGGAATAGTCTGTCCCCTAATTAATATTTATGAGCTCATGTCACCACTTGAGCCCCTGAAGCATGACTTGATAATTACCAGTAAATCACATCCCAAAGCAAACTGATCAATATTAATTTCACTGAGTATGGAAAATTCTGATTTTACCTCTGCTATTGTTATGCATTCTGGATGCAAGAAGTTAATCATGTGGTTGGCCAACATCAGATAACACAAAGCATCTTCATCCACATCTAGGCCAAAATATTCATTGTAATCCCCACTGAATTCTTTGCCTATTAAGACAGGAAGTTTCAAGAGTCACATTTTAGAAATATATTTTGTAATATGTACACTATTATTCATAATTTCAAATCTTTCTTCACAGCAGCACAAAAAGATATCAGCATATCTTTTTTTTTTCCTCTTTTTGAGTATTCAGCTAATTTTTGTATCACAAATTTCCACAAAAGAGCCGCAACAGGACTGCTTACACCAGAGTTGATTAAATTACTTACCAATTCCATGATTGTGATACAGCATAGATGTAACACCATCAAATCGAAAGCCATCAAAACCATAATCTTCAATCCACATTCTCAGATTAGACAAAAGGAATCTCAAAACTTCCCAGCTGAAATAATATGAATTGAAAGTTTTAGAAGCCTTGGAAGGATCTAATTGATCTAATTAACAGTGCATCTAATTGAATGTACCATGTACACTACTTATATTGGACATCTTACTTTTTTAATGACTTTTTCCCCATTCCTTGAATGTGTGTCTTCTACTGTGCAAAATTTTAAGCTAGTAGATGGGAGCTAGGAAAAAAGTTATAATCTATTTTTTTATATACATGTCTTTATCAGTTAGTGTTTTAACATACTTTAATACAGACTGTGTTACTGTGGAAATAGATCTTATAAAAATTGGAAGAAAATTATATTAGCTCAGATTTACTCACCAGAATGTTATGGATTTACAGCAACTTCTAGGACCAATAGAAGTTGAAAAACTTGTAGTTTTTTTTT